>CAIGRP010001837.1:0-35612 GCA_903798385.1 Fraxinus cuspidata
TTATGTTGTTCCTTTCTGATTTAAACTGATAATACAATTCATGTGTATTATGTATTGATTATAATATATTTGATTACCTTTCAAAAAAAAAAAATACCAATAGTCGTCAAATTTGGAAAGTCAAGCAAGGGTTGGGTAAGAGTTTCTGAAAGTTCTGTATAGACTCCAGTTTCGCGGAATCTGAATCAAGTGTCGTAAATCTTAACTAATGTAGAAAAAACTTTTATCAAAAAAGGTAGTGTACGTGACATTCATCTTCCTTGTAATTAAATCTTTATTTCTACTGTGTGTACCGTGCTTGTTCTATCAGTTGGAGTAAATATGACAAGAAGTAAATTTCGTCATAGTGATTCGATTTCTAGCATCAGTCTATAACTTCTCATTATGTTGTTCCTTTCTGATTTAAACTGATAATACAATTCATGTGTATCATGCATTGATTATAATATATTTGATTTCCTTTCAAAAAAAAAAATACCAATAGTCGTCAAATTTGGAAAGTCAAGCAAGGGTTGGGTAAGAGTTTCTGAAAGTTCTGTATAAACTCCAGTTTCGCAGAATCTGAATCAAGTGTCGTAAATCTTAACTTATGTAGAAAAAACTTTTATCAAAAAAGGTAGTGTACGTGAAATTCATCTTCCTTGTAATTAAATCTTTATTTCTACTGTGTGTACCGTGCTTGTTCTATCAGTTGGAGTAAATATGACAAGAAGTAAATTTCGTCATAGTGATTCGAAAGATCGTAGTCAGATATTGAAGAGTAGGGCAAGGACGAAATAATATTTGAACAACCTCTAAGGAATAATTTTCTGTTTCACTATTTCCCACCTCGATGATCATTGGAAAGTAGTCCAGATCTATGTCTTGATTATAAAGATTGAGTTATGACAAGTTAACAAAACAAGTATTTCTTACATCTTTTTTACATCGTCACGAGTTTTACATGTTCAAATCTAGAAATTTCATAAATTTAGATGCTAATCATTATTAATGTGTGATAACTGCAGAAAAATTTTAGAAGACTATCCTTGTATTTTAATTAATGCGAATGAGAATGAAAATGAAAATGAGAGAGGTTTTAGTGTCATCATGGCCTCTAAATCTAAAGAGTTTGTGGCATTTTTCTTTAGCCCCTTTTTGGCTCCATTAACATTAGTTGTTAGGAATAAAAATATTTTGAAATAGATTTTTTGGAGGATGTGTAGTTAAAAAATATGGAAAAGTTTTGAATTTACGTGTAATATTATTTTATTGAAGAATGTGTGTTTGAGAACAAGAAATAGAAAAATACATTAAAATTAAAATGGAGCCCAAACAAAGACTTATTTGTTCTTCGTTGGAAATAATTACTTTTTCCTATATCATTTTATTTTTGTGGATAGAGCCTAGAGGATGTCATGTGTTCTTGCTTATATTTACTTTATTTCTTTGATTAATAAGATTATTATTTCCTATCAAAGAAAGTTGTGGCTTTTTAGAGTCCTTTTCTTCATTAATAAGAGAGGTACATTTGGTTAATTTAAATGCAATTAATATCCTTCATTTAAAGGTGTGCTACAAATTACTAGGAGATTTGTAACCATGAAAATTATGAATGGTTCTACAAGTTTCTAGTATCAAAGCTACATGTTACGAAGTGCATTGCAGATTTTCCAATTATAAATGAGTATTTATCAGCTTGCACAACCACAAATCACCGTATGCATGCTCCAGTGTGCAATAAATGCGCTGTTTGACATGTAATTGACAGTAGCAGCTCATTATTATTGGACGACCAATAACCATCATCTAACATCTTTCTGCATGACATCTTCAAGTTCAGTAAATTTCAAAGCATAAACAGGTACAAAGCAACATATATCAAGATCATCTAAACATAAGATCCACTAAATACATGTATTTTCATCCTTACGTAAAATCAAGAGCACACAGAGACATACCTGTTAGTTTTGCCCAAATTATATCCCCAGGCTCAAGCTCATGGCAATGATCCAAACTAGCAGCCAAGGCCGCCATCTCATTCACATCTACTCCATCAGATTCTGAGCTCTTGTCCATGCACCTCAATTGCAAACTTCACGTCTCCTCACAAGATACATAAAACTTGACTCTTTCATTTGATAAATCAAAATCTCTTCATCTCCATCCTCAAACTTCACCTATACTTACTCAACTGTTAACAAAGTGAACATCGATAATACCACATGCATACTCACAATACAAGAATAGCTCGAACTATCGAGATAAAAGATTATTACATGGTGCCTGGAGGCTTCAGAATTGTAACTGACAACAAGACCAGAATACCAGTCCGCATCCAGTGGCCAGAACAACCGTTCCAGATCACTGTCAAATTACATTTGCCACAAAAACATAAATACAAAAACTAGGAAGAACTCACAAAGTGCCACATGTCTGCAATATGTGAATTTGAGTCTACGCTACCATCCAAATATAAGGTTTTATGTGCATTCATAATCTACGATGTCCTTTTTTGGAAGAAGAAACAGAATTATTAATAATGATATTAAAAAAAACATCAAGGGGATGAGAAATCTTTGATAACACGAGTGCCTATTCTTTTGTGTATTTGCACACAACACATGTACAGTATTAGTTCATACCTTACATCGCAAACCAATAAATTTTTTTGGGATTGACGCCTTCAAAACTCAACCTATATTCAACAATAAGATTCCATGGAAATCCAAAATAAAATCATTACATTGTATAAAATGTTAACGACGAGTAATTAGGTAGAGAGAGTAAAGGGGAAAAAATGGCATACCAAACCCATTTCTTGATCCGAACAGCCACCAAATGCTTCAATCTATTTCCCAAACAAACACCAAAATTTTTCCGCTTCATAAGACTCAAAACTTTTATTAACTTTACTGTCCAAGTTCCATTTTATCCTACTACTTATTTTTTTTACATGATTTTGCGTTTCTCCTAACCTCAATTGATCATCTATTGTACCCAACCCAATACTATCTACCCTCAATTCCATTTCCTCGTTACCCCTACTGTCCTCTCCTCTGCTTCTTCCACAAGATCCCACACTCCATTCCTTCTTCACCATTGCCCTCCACTTTCTGCGTTTCCTTCAAAATCAACTTCTCAAAAAATGAGGGTTTCCTTTCTTTCCTTTTCTGGTGCCGCGAATAAACATGAATCACCCGCGGAACATCTTCTGCTGTTCTTTTAACTGATCGCACCTGTCGGTATGAAGAAGCAGAAGAGGTCTCCGAGCGGCCTTCACCTTTTTCGATCCACTAGCAATAACATACGGAGAAGTAGCAGAGTACACATCAGTCAATCGCACATACTTGAGACTCCTACTTCCTCTTTCAATGTCATCTTCTTCAGCATCCTGTAAATGTTGTTTCTATTTTGCACCCTTTTTTCCTTCTTCGATTTGGAACAAATTTGAGGAAGGAAAATTAGCCATGGGGAAGAAAAGAAACTATTTTCCTCTGTTTCTCTGGGCAGGTGGAATTAGGGTTTTGGAGGAAAGAGATTCGGAGGGAGGTTTTGAGGGGAAATGGATTTCCCGCCGTTTCACATGAAAATTGACATGGAGAAAGAAATCTGGGCACTATGGATACTTACATGCGAATCGACTCAATCGAGTGGAGTAGTGCATAGAATTGTATGTAACGGTACCAAAGGAGAATTTGTAGGGGAGATCCTCGACCTGCCTAGGGTGATCATAAGTTGATTTTCAAGCTCTCCAAAGCTAAATAATAATCTATGATCGATGGCGAAGTAGTAAGAAAGGTGATTTCCATGAAATAAAAATTATAAGATTACGAAGGATTGTCGTTATCGTAAAGTTATGTTGGTGAGGAGGATACCGTATATTTTTCGTTGAGAAAATTTACAATCAATTCGGTATATATAATTGTAGACAATATATATAAGCGGCAACTACTGGTAGTCGGCTAACTTATTGAAAGTTTTTCACTTGACATGTGCTTGCTTCACCTTCACGGAAGTATTTTGGTTATAATTCGTAAATTAGTAAACTTTTAAATGTACTAAAAGAATATAAAGATAGTTTATATCAAGAAAGTGTTCATGATTTGCTGCGTTTGGATTTTTTTTTTCGATTTTATAAAACTCTAAAAACAAGTTTGGTGTATTATTTTCTAAAATGCATTTTTGAAAAGAACGTAAATTTATAACATAAAAATCAAAACGATTTTTTGAAGTTAAAACCCTCAAAACACGTCAAATTAAATTTAAAATTCAAGTTGAAACGTAAAACAATTTGCCCTATTCTCACTCAACCTAATCAATTTATCTCCTTTCTCGCTTGCCGCCTTCTGTCAACAAGTCCATCCGCCAATGTCCTCCATTCGACAATATCATTTACTCCGCACGACGTTCCCTAATCCGCGAGCAAGTACCTATTAATCTCTCTCCAAGCCAAATAAACAAAGTTGCAAACACCTCTTTGTATTGAAGTTTCTCGACATATTGAACAAATTGTAAGAGCTCAGCAAATTTCATAATCTCAAAGGGTTATCAGCATAATTCTACATTTTGTCTTCTGCAAATCTTGCCGTGATACTCAGCTAACTTATATGTGAAAGGGGTACTCGAATTTGACTCTATCTTAAGTTATATTTGATAAGGAATATTCTCCTCACTAAGCATATTCTTTGGCCAATTTAAGAATTCAATACTAGATCGCTAGAAAAAAAAAAATTGCCAGCCATTGTTAGGAAAAATGTTACTCGTTTGATAATATATTATTTTAAAATTTTATGTTTCAATAAGTAATCAAATTAATTTAATAAATGTCATAAATTATTTTTAAAAAATTCAAACCAAATACATTTCTAATTTTTGTTTGGAGAAACTGTTTTTCAGAATAACAAACAAAATGTGTTTTTTGCAATCTTAAAATCGTTCCTCAAAACAGGAAATTTAAAATGAATTGAAAATTGAAACTCAAACGAAATACCTTTTGATTTTCAAAAATTTAGGTCGAAGACCAACTTCTTGTGAGTGTATATGCGATGACCTTTACTACAATATTTCCAACAAAAAAGAATGAGATTTGAGTTATTGTTAACATTATTTTTCATTAAAAAATTTGTGTCCTGAGTCATTTCAGCCCCCAGGTTGGTCCTTGTTTTAGACTCATTTTTTTTTATCAAACTCGTTTTTTATTACATTCTTTAAAATAATTTTGCATATAAGATCATTATTTTTTCCTACTCTTAATCATACATTTTTCAAAAAAAAAAATCACTTTTATAAAATATATTCTCAAAAAATATCTACTAGAAATGACCGAACTCGTGCTTTCTAAAGAATGTTGACTAAACTCCAAACACCCGTCGTTGAAAAATAAATAAAAATTACATCTATATGTCAAGTTGATTTAACATATTTGACGATGTAATAAGTAAATATAATCATAATTGTCAGACTCGATCCGCACACAGACTCGGACAATGCAGCGGATCAATAGATTAGTGGTTCAACAGATGACCTCATTGTTCAACTGACGGGTCATTGCATACAAACCTCAAAAAAATAAATTATAAAAATTTTTTAGGGGTAAAATTAATATTTCTAATTAATTTTTCACTAATTATTTAGGTCTATAAAATAAAGTAAAATGCTGGACCAAGGTTTTTTAAAGGAATATTTTTATAAAGTCATAAATGATTCATTAGATATATATAAGTTAGTGGAAATTACACGAAACAAGGGTTTTCAATATTCAATTTCAAATTTCAGATATTAGGTTTCACTTTTTTCAAATCGGATATTTCATTTTTAAATATTAAATATTATTTATACAATTTTCATTCCAAACCCTATTCAATTTCATTCCAAATTGGCAAACATTTTCCTCATCTTCTCTTATCTCTCTGTCTTCTGTCTCATCACCGTCTCATCACTCTCTCTTCTCTCATCACCACCGGAGGCAACACGGCAGATCTCATCGCCGCAACCATACAAATTCTCTCCTCACTCTCTTCTCTCCATCTTTTCACTCTCTCTTCTTTTCGTCACCACCGGAGGCGACACAGAAAACATCGTCCCCTCAACCATAGCAGTAAGCGACGACGTCGTCCATATGTTTGTAGATCTGAGAGCAATGGCTCCATCTCCTGCATCACGATGTAAAAACTTGGGGTAATTTTCATGTTGCCGTGGTTTTCAACAGTGGCAGTGTGATAGATACTTTGCGGTGGTTAGATCCGATTTGCGATGGTTTTCATGTTGCCACAGTAGTGATGGTGAGATGCTGAGGTGGTGAGATGCTAACAGCGGTGGTGAATATGCTTGGGATGTGGTGGTAGTGTTGTTGGTGATGATGCTGCTTATGGAGGTTTGGGGTGATTTTGGTGGTGTTGGGAGTTTTTGTCGGTTGTGTAGGTGGAGGTGTGACGACGATGGTGAATCAGGCGACGACGGCTGCAGTGAAGGTGGTAGTGGTAGGAGCTCTGGGGACCTTAGCAGAGGACATCCTTTAGCTGCCTTCAGGCATTGCGGTGATGGGTTAGGTTGGTGGTACAAGTTAATGATGGTGGTGCTATAGGTGGTGGGGGATCTAGTGGTGGTATGATGGTTGTGGGTGGTGGTGGTGGTGGTGATGTTGGCTACGGTATTTGAGACGATGGTTTTGTTGTCGGGAGGTGGTGTTGGTGGTTCTAACGACGGTGACTTGGGTTGTTACAAAGGTGTGGTGGTGGTCACAAATGATTTGGTTGATTCACAAATGATTTTGTTGATTGTGACCAATAAATTGGTTGGTATATGACCGATAAACAATATGTGACCTGAAAATTTATTAATTTGTGATCCTTAATTTGATAAATTGTGACTTAAATATAATTTGTAATCAATTAATTTGATGTTTTGTGATCATAAAATAAGTTGTAACTTATAAAATTTGTGATTTGTAACTAATAAATAATATGTGATTATTAATTTGATAGATTTGTAAACATTAATAAATTGTGGCTTATAAATTTTTATTTCCGATCGAGAAACAAATTGTGACTTATCAAATTTTTTAAGTGTGATCGTAAAATAATTTGTTATATAAAAATTGTGATTTGTGACCAATTATATGGAATTTGTGACCAAATTATATGAAATCGTGCATTAATATATGTAATTAATAAAATATATGTTTAAATAATTAATTTATAAAAAAAAATATATGAGATTTGAAAATTTAAACTTAGTTTCCTAAATTTGAAATTGGTGAAACTTAATCTCTTATTTATNTGGAATTTGTGACCAAATTATATGAAATCGTGCATTAATATATGTAATTAATAAAATATATGTTTAAATAATTAATTTATAAAAAAAAATATATGAGATTTGAAAATTTAAACTTAGTTTCCTAAATTTGAAATTGGTGAAACTTAATCTCTTATTTATGAAATCTTTCCTATAAGTTATTGCACACAAGTAACACTAAAGTACTTTATGTTTAAATTGTGAGAAACCCATTCTTTTTCTTAGAGATCCAATGTTCAATTCCCTTGAACCCAACAAATTTGTATGAGGATTTCAAAACCCAATCAAATCAGTTAATCGAGACGGCTAAATAACCTGTTAACTCGATAAAGCCTGATGTTAACCGAGTCAAGTACGTTTTTATCAAATGTATATGTCCGACCCAATCAAGGGTCCATGCCATCGGTTTTTTGGTCCGACCAGCCGGGCCAGGAATATAATAGACGATGTCTTCTTATATAGAGTTTTAGTGTCAACCAAGTATATTTTAGAGAAAATATGTAACATTGTATTCGAGACATTTCATTTTAAAATAAAAAACATTTTTTTTTACCTCGACAATTATCGTAGAAGTCTTTTTTCAACTAGTAATTACTCTCATCCTAAATTTAACCTCGAGAAAAATAATGTATATGTTCTTACAAACAATTGTAACGAAAATTTTGGTCTTGATAAATGGTCTCTCAAGATGAAGTGGAAAACATTGATAAGTATAGGAACATAATTTGAGCCCTAACGCGTAACATTTTGAAGGTTACTCAAAATAACGGAATATCTTGAGTGTAAGAGTTTGCTTAGGTCTTGTGGCTATGACCCTGAAATTTTAGAATAACTGTGGATTAAGAGCATGTTTTATGTAATTTTTTTTATAATAGATTTAGTGAAAAGTGATTATTTTGAAAACATGTTGCTAAAAATAAGAAAAAATTACGGATCTAAGTACAAAATTATTTTATTGGAGCAACGTGTACTGAAAATAAATTTGAAGCAAAGTGAATTTTTAAAAAATTAAAAGCAAACAAGGACATGAAGTCAAGATGGTCCTCAAAAATACAAAATCATAAGAGTTCCTCTTTCGGGTGCATAAAGGTAGCCTTAATATTAAAATTCATGTCTGTTTTGATTAAATAGTTGTTTATTATGGCAGTCATCTTACGTAATATACACATGACAGATGGTTATTTGATGCATTAATATGTAATTTTTTATTTATTCATGTATCAAATAATCATCCGTCATGTGTATGCCACCTAGGACGATTATCGCAGTGAACGACTGCGTATAACATTACTCATTTGGATAATGTCACCTATACAACACATTTCTACATCATACTCGTTAGCAAGATTTGATTGGTGAAAATTTTATTTAAAAAAAAAATCGTCAAATGGTAGCTTGACACACGGTGGTGTGTAAAATTTGGTGTACACTATGATGTACACCAAGCACAATTGTACTCATTTCGTTCTGTTGCATCCCTTTGAGTGGCTTGACAGGTTATATATGTTAATTTATGACAAATCACGTGAATTAATGGGTTTGTTGAATTAATTGATACAGGAGATTCGATGTTAAGTTACCTTATATTGATTGAATCGGGATAATAATAATTCATATTAAATGACATCATAATTGATGAAAGTTGGAAGATACAATTTAAGAAATCAATTAGGTAATAAATTGAGGACATTCAAGGGCTTGATTGATAGATTTGTGCCAGATAAGTACTTGAATTATAGGCTCAATCATCAAAGTCAACGCCTTACATGACCCTTGACTGAGACACATTATATTTTTCTACTCATTTTTAATCACACATTCTTTAATAAATAATATTTTCCATCATATCTGTAACTTTTCATTCTTTTTCAACCACATATTCTACATCACATCAACAAAAAATGCATTCTCTTCACAAAAAATGACTACCAAACAGAGATATACTTATATGGTAAATATATTCACACCCCAAATTTTATTTAGGATTAATCTATTTGACATATTGAATGGCATCTTCATATGTATGAAAAGTATGGCCATTAATTGAAGAGATTGTTGTTAAAATCAATGTATAGAAAGATCCCAACTCACACAATTTCATCCATGATGTCAAATTTGATGTACACCAAGCAAAACTCTTTTATTTATTGCACTATATTTTAGTTTTACTTAAAAGTTTATAATCTTTATTTGTAATATCGCTTATAATTCTAACGATTTTTCATAACTTCTTATCCTCATAATTTTTATTAGTTAACATATTTTGTATTTGATAACAGTTTTATGTCCAAAAGACGCGTTGAAATGACGTAAATAGCTTATTTATTCATCGTACTATTTAAAAATAAATAAATAAAAAGTGTGAAAATATAATTTTCCTTCATTTTAAAGTATGAAAACAAAATATATTGATGTAAATTATCATCTAATACGGGATATACTAATTAATGGAATGTTGAATATAAGAATTCGACGAAAAAAAATAATGAAATAATTTTTACAGTGAACAAAGATTGAGGAGTTTAATTACAATTAAAATGTGGTGTATCAACTAAAAAAATTGTGATGACAATATAATCACATTGTCTCATAATAATTCACGTCAATTTTCTTCTTATAGACCCATTGCCCTTACGAACTTTAAATGTTATGGGGGGCAACCCTTTGTATAAGATTTATTTTTTTTGCCAAAATGTTTATATGTATTACGTTGACATCACTTGATTAACCCTTTTTTTTTGTCAACTGCCAATGATAAATTGACAAGTGTAAACATGTACAAAGGCTAACAAAATGTCCTTGTACAAGCAGCTTGGTTTATGTTATGGGATACCGAAGTCCATTATTTGTTCTCGACCTAAATTATCCCGTTTAGAGTTCTATTTTACTTATGATTAGGAGGGATTTGATGCGGCATACCTCGATTGAGAAGGAGAATTTTAGCAACGCTTTTGAAAAGTGACAACCTAGCTAGATGGGCTTCAAGCATCAAATTTAACTATACGGAAATTTTTACTAGGGAAAAGTATACAATTACCATATTACAGGATACACTTCTAAATTTTAGAAATTTGTAGAATTCTTTCAAAAAATGTGAGATCATATTTTGTGACATTCTAATAAATTTTGGTGGCATATATTTAATCAAGCGACTTACGGTTATAATAACACTCAAATTATGGTCGCAATCACATACAGGTCACAAATCACGTAAAGTCACAATCACATGACACATTTTCGAGATCACTGTCTCATATTTTATTAACAAATCACACATTTAATAGATTACAAAATACTCCAATTATCTTACAATTACTTTCACCCTACCCCACCCTACTCCATCATCGCTAGCACTACCCAAATCATTGTTGCCTTGGATCCACAACCTCATACTACCACCACCTCCACATCAAATCCTATTATTCCGTCGTTTCTTGTTAAGAAGATTTTGGAAACAAATGAACCGTTGGCTTCATAATTCAATCTGGTAGTGCTCCACCAGCCGCCTTCATTAATTGACAAAGAATATGACATGGAGCAATGAAAAAAGACCATCGTCATGGCATTTCTGAATCTATAAAAAGTTACATTGAAAAATTCAGGAACAAAGCCAGCGAGGATATGAATCTGGAAGTCGGAAACAATGACATGTACTAAAAATTTGAAGCGTCATTGCTCACTTCTAGCGATGCACCAACACAACATGGCAACATGTAACGAAGCAAACTGGTTGTGATGGTGATCGGAGTTGGTGGCACTACAAATTTGGTGTAGATAGTGAGTAGAGAGAGATTGTGAGTACAAAGAGTGCTAGCTGGTAGATGCGTCAATTTTGGCGGAGTGACAGTGGTAGTTGTCGGACTTTTCATATGTAGATAGAGATAGATTAAATAGAGTTAGTAAACATGGAAACTAAGTAGGGAGAGAACATATAGAAGATATATGATTTTTTTTAATTATTATATGATTGTTGAAAAAAAATAATTATATCTAATTTTTGAATTTGAAAAACTTGATTTTTAAATTTGAAACTTAAAATATAGGGTTTAAGGTAAATTCCTATTTTTACTAACGTAAATGACAAAGTCAATAACCCTGAGGTGTGCAGTGAAGACAGAGGCTCAAGAACACGATTATAAACTAGAGATGCACAACTATAGGCCACAAGAGAATAAAGACTACGATTCGTTCACAAAATGAATCATTTCCCAATTTCGGTGCAAATCGACACCGAGGAAACAATACCCAATTTCTCGTATCTTCGATACTATTATGCATTACTAAGCCCCCGTTTGTTTTGGATTAAAATCAAATTTTAATATAACTCAAAGTCAAACAATCAATATTAACCACGTCTTTCATGCGTCCCAGAACTTTTCAACCACACATTTAAAAAACTTCTATCACAATCTACTAAAAATCTAATTTTAATCCTCACTGAACACCCCATTAAATAAATGTGCCCTTTCGGGGACTAAACCCAGTCCATTTTAACGTTGGTTTCAGTCTCTAATTCATAACTATAATTGCATTTTTTACATCTTACTTAGACCAAGATTCTTGAGTTTCTGACTAGACTCTCTTGAGTGGAGGTTCAAATAATGCTGTATCATTTTATCCTGTTCGAGTTTCATGATCGTGCAATGTTATTGGTCATGCTACTGTAAACCGTAAGAATAATATTCGAACACCAGTCTAAGTGTCATAATCTAATAGGTTCAATGAAAGGTAAAATCATGATGCACATTTAGTTGTTCACGTAATTTAATGACACTCGATACCATCTAAATTGATGTTGTAACAATAGTAATGCTAAACAACACTACTCAAAATGCTATATTTTAAATCATGACGTGTTATGCACTTCTGTTGTGACAACCAAGTATCATGCGAATTGCAAATAAATTTATCATGATCAAGCTATCGAAAGACGAATTTAGGCCCGGCCCGTTATTTTTTTAGTGTAAAATAAAAAATTTATTGTAAAAAACTTTCTTTGTGCAAATTTATTTTTTTCTACATGTTAGCTCGACTTGTAATTCAATCCCGAATCAATCTCTAAAGCTATCAATCTAAATCTATTAATCGTAATTTAAATTTTATTAGAATAAAATAAGTTGAGTCACAAACTTATTTGGTGAGCTCATGCGTGAAACCAACTCGTGTTAAGAACTTCATGAATCTAATAATAAATTATTATTATTATTATTATTATTATTATTATTATGTACAAATGGACAATTTCATCCAAATAATATTTGGATTATTTCAATATTATACTATTAATTCACACAATTCTTATCAAAAGATATACCATGTATGGTTAGTTGGAGTGGACGGACTACTTATGATCGCGATGCTTGATTATTATATGGCATTTTTTATTAAACACGATAAATTAAGGAGAAGAAAATATTAATCGATCCCCTTTATTCTCATTCAATTATATTATATTAGTCATTTCATGCTTCTTAAATATTTACGGGATTAATTAATCGTTTAAGTTTTTAAGTAATTAATTATTGTAATCATTTTCATAATAATAATAGTCTATTTAATTATTTGGACTGATAATTGGACCTCGATTCCACTCTAGTATTTTAAGGGTATGCTTGTGAGTTTTATTTTCACCAGGTTTCGATCGATTTTCAATATCACCATTTACGAGGGGTTGAATGAATAGTGCTTGCTATATTTCTTGGGCATCGATTTTGGATGATTTAAAAATCACCAAAAAATGGTGTAGTGTAATTTTGACCGATTCTCCAACCCACCAAATCGGTGATTTTTGATTGTTTTTCAAATTCTCTTCTAATTTTAACCTTTATAAAATAACGACTTCAAACAACACATTTTACTCAATACTAACTTATAAATAAAATATATACTAAGTAAACTAATTATTTATAAGCAAAAAAAATATATTATAATTAAAAAATTACTTAATATTATCTATAATAAATTACTTTTGTTTAAAAATGTTGCCGATAAGATAAAAATTCATTTATAAAATATAAAAAGTTACTTATAAGTAAAAAAATTCGCTTATGTATAAAAATAATTCAAAAGTACAAAATTAACTTATAATTATAAAGTTCGTATATAACTAAAAAAAACTAACACAAAATTTTAAATAAATATTTAACTTTATTTAACCTTTTAAGTTAAATATTAACTTATACGTACAAAAATTACATATAAGTAAAATATCATTTATAAGTAAACAAATTTCATACAAGAAACCAGAAATTCAAAATTTCACAAAGGAACATATATGTAACTTCTTCTTCTTCTTCT
Organism: Fraxinus cuspidata; assembly: GCA_903798385.1. NCBI lineage: Eukaryota > Viridiplantae > Streptophyta > Magnoliopsida > Lamiales > Oleaceae > Fraxinus > Fraxinus cuspidata. The sequence continues at coordinate 13,576 of CAIGRP010001837.1, forward strand.
TTGTTTTTTTTAAAATCGATGGATAATAAACTATCAAGCATAGGTTTGACCATTTTAAAAATCGTTAGTAAAATCTCTTATAACCGACCAGCTTATACACACTAAAAATCGATATTTTAAAAAACGCTCATAATCGGTACGCTCGAATTCCCAAGCAAGCCCTAAGAGTGTGTTTGGAAGGGCTTTCTCAAAGCCTAATAACACTTTGTGGATGTAAAATGTGCTTTTATTTTAAATATTGGTTGTTTGAATAAAGTTAAAAAGTAGTTTATGAAGAAAAAAATAATTTAAAAGCTGTTTTAAAGGAGAAACCCAAATTTTACGCTTCTCTAAGAAGCTCTAATTGTACTTTTTCGAAAAATTATAATTTATATTTAATGAAACTTTTTTTAATGACTTTAAAATTTTATTTACAATAATTGCGTCAAACAGACCCTAAATCGATTTCCAAGACATTGGCTTCCATGAATAATGGGACAATTTGATGATCCACGGCCCGTATGACACAGCTTGCACTGAAACTGGAGCGCAATCATCTACCACCAAACGAATATTCCTCGAATAGCGCGTGATGTCCACTCTCCCACTTCAGCTTAATAGTAGAAACAGGTTAGTTTAGCGAATCACTTACTCTTCTATTGATATTTTGATATCCAAGTAAATTATTTCAACGGTCATTCAACTTTCTAGTATAATCTTAATTGAACCACTAAACTTTAGCACGTTTCGATCGTATCTCTAGCTTAAATTCAATTTTAAGTTTCACTAGCCTGTTATATATCATCATACGAATCCTAAACTAACAAAAATTACTTAGTTGACAATTACACTGCAACTCCCATTCCACACAGTAGTTAGGTGACACATTTGAACAAAAAATAATAAAATAAAGGTCATGATAATGTTTTTGCTTATAAATATATTGTATTTTTCTAGATTCACGTATTGTTCACACATTGTACGTATGAGAAAAAATGATATATTTATAAAGTTACTTGTCCGTGAAGATGAGCATGCTAGAATGTGTTTTTCACGAGGTTGTGTGGAAGGTTCATAGTCGTTATTATATATTATCTTGTAATTTATGAAGCATGTGACGTGAGTAAAAGCATTTTTGAAAGATTTATCTTTTTGCGAATGGGGCAAAAGATACAACGACGACTTTCACGTGCTTCAAATCAAAGCATAATGTCAATACAAGAACAAGAGGGTCATGAGAATTTTTTTTCGATTATCTTAAAAGTTCAAATGTACAAGGACGACAAGTTAATGAAATACAATGTGGGAAGAATGGATTATAACAATTGATTTTAAAAGACTTTTCACATCGTTTGGACATGGAAGAGGGGTTCTAGAGAGAAATTAACATATTTATAAGACTTTAAAAAATAAAAGAAATAATGTGCATTGCACGTTGTACTATTTAAATTTAAGACCCTGTTTGTTACAAATTGTTTTAACGTAAAAATCAATTTTTTTTTTACCTTTTTTCAAAACAATGGGGCCCACTATGAGAGAAAGATATTAAAGATTGCCGCTAAATTACTGTAGAAACAGTAGGAATTCTGCTTAATAGTGGAAACACACGGGGCTAAATGTTAAAAGATATATTTTTTTATTTTACACATTATGACGTGACGTAGTTGTAAGTGTAGTGATTATTGTTGCTTTATGACCGCCGATTAATCACCTTTCGATTTGGGAGATACAAGATAGTAAAACGGTGAAATTTTTAATCATTTCGTAGCTTAGTACCTTAATAGATATAGATTAAAGTTTAGAATCAAATTCAGATTTTGCTGAAAGTTAAGTGACGTCAGCTGAAATTTTCCATCTCTCTCTAATCTTTACACTCTCTCTAGTTTTTTACTCTCCTAAACCCTAACCATTTAAGGACACAAATTTTTCGCTCTCTCTGCAACTCTCCGCACTTCCTCTTCCTCTCTCTCTCTCTCTCTCTCTCTCTCTCTAGGATTAGAGAGAGAAAGAAAATTCCATCTCAATTCTCTGTTTTCAGCCTTTTAGATTCATTTCACGCATAAATAAGATTTTTTTTTTTTGAAATACTTCATGGATCTTCCGAGTTTAGCTCTAATTTTGCAAGGTGCACTCAGCCCCAATCCAAGTGAACGCAAAGCTGCTGAAGAAAGTCTTAATCAGGTACTGTGCTATTATTTTTCTTTAATGAATCAAAATTTTCGTCTTTTGTTTTTTTTTTTCTAAAAATGGATGAAGCTCGATCAGTTGAGGGAATTGATTCTTACTATAGTAAGGAATTTGAAAATATCAAAATAAAGGAAATTGTGTTTCTGGGGCTATGGATTGAGTGTTTTTTTATTCAAATTTTTTTTGAGTTTCTGGAACTTGAAATGGTTGGATATGAAATTGGTTGCTTTTTGAATGATTGTGCAGTTTCAATATGCACCTCAGCATTTGGTGAGGCTGCTTCAGATCATCGTAGATGGGAACGTTGACATGGCAATCCGGCAAGTGGCCAGCATCCATTTTAAGAATTTCATCGCCAAAAACTGGTCGCCCCATGATCCAGGTGAGTATACTTGTGATTTAATCATCCTGCTGGTATAGGAATTGTTATCAGTTTGCAAGTTATGAATTTTGTATTTGATAGATATTTTTTTGAAATAACTTGCAATCTAGAGAATTCAGATATTCAATTAACAAAGGTGCTATTTGTGTGATTCTTTCTTCTACAGTGTGATCAAGGCTTTACATTCTTATCATTTCTACGCCTTTTATTTGACCTGGTAAAACCACTCTGGGAAGCTTTTGTGTTGAGTTTGAAAGGAAATACAGACTAAAATGCTAAATGCCAATTTTATTTACTTGTACGGCGTGCCAGTCAAAAAAATGTGGTAGAAATATCATTTGCAGGCTTTCATATACAAGTTAATGTTGTTTGTCATAATAGGCGAGCAATCAAAGATCTCACCGAGTGATAAGGAAGTGGTGAGGCAGAACATTCTCAATTTTGTTGCCCAAGTTCCTCCGCTTTTGAGGTTAGTAATTTTGTTTACTTGTATTTACTCCAATTTGCCAATGATAGTATCGATTTGGATATTGAATATCAGCGTATTAGTTAATGCTCACTTGCCTTGTGCATCTGAAATATATTTCTCTTTTATGCTATGAAACACGTGTTTTTGTATACCACATGTCCGTTGTCTCTCTGTACCGTAGGTACTTGTATCCTTTATTACACATTTAATAGCTTTAACTAAACTTTTTAAATTTCCTTTGTTTGTAAACAGGGTACAGCTGGGAGAGTGCTTGAAAACAATAATTCACGCTGACTATCCGGAGCAATGGCCGACTCTTTTGCATTGGGTGAAGCATAATTTGCAGGATCAGCAAGTTTATGGATCATTGTTTGTCTTAAGGATTCTTTCCAGAAAATATGAGTAAGTTCACAGAAACGGGCATCCATCTTAAACTTGGCATCTTTTGCCTGTTAATTAGAATTTCACGGTCAACTTTTTTTTTCTAATAAATAAGAATCACGCCTGTTAAAAAAACTTAAGAATCATGCCTATGCGAAATAAATATATGGATGTGTCCCGAGGACAGAAGGCAGTCCAATAACTCATCTTTACCGTTCTATGGTTGGAATTAAATGCTGCCAAGTCTTATTTTGCACTTTGTACTCTTCATTGTATTTCTGCAATCTCTGTAACGGTTGATCAGCTTTTATTCTTTCTGTTGTCTGTTCTTTTTACTTCGATAGGTATAATAAATGGAATGTTCCTCATCAAATTGTATCCCATATATTCTCACATTTGAGCGACTTTTCCATTATGCAATTCAAGCCCTCAAACAGTAAGGTCTCTTGTCAAGACCGAAAGGAATGTGCATTATATAAGCATGCGCTCGTATATATACACTGATACACAATTTCTTTTTCATATCCTCCTCACCATGAGAAATAGTTTTGGCGACACATATGTATGTTTTTTCTCATTCAATTTTTCGCCCACGTAAGCAAAGTTGCAACATTCTATACTTTGACCTGTTGTCTTTAGTAGTTGGCAAAACAAAACAGTTCAATGCTAAAGTGTTTTGAATAATCGTGAATTCTGCAGCTAATTGTGCTGTTATGGTTGGTTGTCTGCTGTGCTTACTGCATATCTACAAGACTGTTATAGTGCATCTACTGTGTCTTCCATGCTAATACTTCAGACTAAACAAACATATACATGTGTATAACATCTACTGTGCCTTGCCTGTTTGTTGTCTTCAGTCCCTTTTGATACTTGTTATTGCCGATTGTCGTCATCAGCCTGGTCTGTCATATGTTGTGAAATTCTTCTATCAATCTAGGGAATAAAAAGGGAAAAAAGAGTTGAATGCATGTTACTGTTTTCTTTATTTTTTCTTAGCATCCACACACAACATTTATGGTATTCCCAATTTGTTCTGGAATTCTTTTTTGTATTTTGGATAAAGAAAAAGAAGAGAAGATTTATTCAGTTGTTTGATTCTAAGAAAAGAAATGTACCAGTCAATAATTTCCTAAATTGTTCCATACCTACAATATCTAATGAAGTAATTTCTTTTGATTTTTTACCTTGTCAGGTTCAAATCAGATGAGGAGAGAACGCCAGTTCATCATATCGTTGAGGAAACATTTCCTCATCTGCTGAACATTTTTAACAGGCTTGTACAGATATCAAATCCTTCAATTGAAGTTGCAGATTTGATCAAGCTAATTTGCAAAATATTCTGGTCTTCTATCTATGTATGTTGATGTTTGTGAAGTTTCAAAACTTGTCTTCCATGAATTCTTCTTTCTTTCATCATTTACTGGATTTCAGAGGAGGGAAATGTATTGAGTGGCATATGGTAGTGTACTGCTGTTTGTCTCTCAAAATCCATATAGAAATAAACTAATTTACCAGAAAACTTTCAGTGGTGTTGCAAGCCATGCCTTATTGCTAGTCTCTGTTTGATAAAACGCGAAAATAATTGCCATACATATTTTTCTGTAACTCAAGGGTAATGACAGTTATATCTTTTGTTTTCATCTCTTCACGAATCAATTTCATTGGCACACTTACCACAATTCGTAAGTTTGGAATCTGGTTACCGCAAAACATAGTATTTGTTGTGTTAAACTTATATTTGCTATTCTGTGTCTTTCAGTTGGAGATTCCAAAGCTGTTGTTTGATTCAACTGTGTTTAATGGTTGGATGGTTCTTTTCTTGAATGTCTTGGAGAGGCCTGTCCCATTAGAAGGCCAACCAGCTGATCCGGACCTAAGGAAATCATGGGGATGGTGGAAGGTGAAAAAGTGGACTGTCCACATATTGAACCGCCTTTACACACGGTAGGTTTATTAGTTACGTACTTGATTCTGTTCTTTTTAGATCCATTCTTGTCCAAGTATGGCTCTGACTTGGATTGTCATTTTCTATCTTTGCTTTTTCACAGCTTTGGAGACTTGAAACTTCAGAACCCAGATAACAAAGCTTTTGCACAAATGTTCCAGAAAAATTATGCAGGAAAAATTTTGGAATGCCACCTAAATTTATTGAATGTAATTCGTGTTGGTGGCTATTTACCAGACAGAGTAATCAATCTTATTTTGCAATATCTGAGTAACAGGTTGGTGCAATATGATACATAGTTATTTCTATTTCTTTTTATGTTTTTGTCATTTACTTTCGTTTTATGTGTACCCCTGGTCTTCAGTTTTATATGCATCTCAGTAAGTGAGAAAAAGGATAACCTGGTTTCCATTATATAATGCCTCGTGATCCAAGTGGACTATGACCCGTAGTTAATGCCAATGACCTGCTATATTTGTTCTATAGAAAATGTGGCTCTAAGAGTCCACAGCCTGAAATAAAATGATTGATCAACTAGATATAGTGTCTTTGAATAATCATCATTGATATACAGACAATAGGCTCTGGGAACGAATAAGTTGTTTACAAAACTAGAATGATGTTTCTAGTTCACAAGATACCGCCAGACAATCTTGTGCTGTAACTATAAGAGAGAACTAACGAACAAAAATTGAGAATATTTTCATCATCTCCTGTGAGCGAAAGAAAATTCTTGTTTCCTTGTCCTTGATTTAGGGGGTGTATTCAATCTAAGAGCCTGTTTGTTTCCCATTAGTAAGAATACATTTTGAAACAGTAGATTCATAGAGATTGTGTGGTTAAAAAAAAGGAAAAAAATTGGATTTGTGTGTAATATCATTTTATTGAAGGATGTATGGTTGAAAAGAAGAGAGAAAAAATATATATTACGCAAAATGGGTATCAAACAAGGGCTAAACTTTTAAAGATATTTAAAAAGTTGGGTATATTGAATTGAGACTTCTTAAGAGTATAAAAGTTTTAGGGTCCGTTTGATTGCAAGAGTGGTATTTGGGTGGAAAGAAAATGAATTTCAGGGAATTGAATTGCCTATAATTGTTACACTATTATGGTCCGTTTGAATGCAAGAGTGAAATTTGAGTGGAAAGAAAATGAATTCCAAGGGATTGAATTGCCTAGAATTGTTTTCCTGGAAATTGTCAATTAATTGTGTTTGATTAGTATAATTTTTCACGTGGAAAATATTGAAATTTTGGATCTTTTGGTGTTTGTTTGACTTTATTTTACATGGAAATTGTCAATTGAAGGGAATTTATTTTTTACAATTGGGGATAGAATATGTTTCCATTGCTAAAAAAAAAGGTTAAAAAACCAAAAATCACCAAAACCATGGGAAAACAAATTCAAGGAAAAGCTAGAAAATGAGGCAAAGTTGGAAAATCAATTGCCTAGAAAATTTTGGTTATCAAACAGCAAAAAAAATTGGAAAATGGAAAATATTTTCCAACTTCCATGAAAAATTTTACACATCAAACAGGGCCTTAAGGTATTCATCATAGACTTTTTAGAAGTCCTGGATATTAAATCAATTGTCATTGACTTTTAATTATTTTTATAAAATCTTCTCACGTACTATTTTTAAATTGGAAGTACAAATATAAAATCTCTCATTCACTTGATAGACTTTCAAGAAAATGGGAAAAATGTCTTTCAACATATAATATTTAAATCTATAATATTTCTCTATCCTCTTTCATTTATGAACCCTAGAGGTTAGAACCATGATAAAAGATCATTCTTTTCTCTCTTCAACATATTATCATTATCATGATCATCTTCATCTAATATTCTCATATTTTCTCTTTCATTTTCAACATTTCTCCTTTTTCTTTTTTCCTGTGAGAAAAATATCACTCTGTGAAATAGAAGTTCTTATAAGATTTTTCTCTCTTTTTCATCGTTTCCTCCAATTTTCTATGGAATGGATCAATAAATTTTATAAAAAATAGATTATTTTGTAATTAATTTTTTTATATTGGTTGTTATATTTAATTTAGTTACTTTCAGCTTTCTACATGTTTCGACATAGTATAATATTGAACATTAGAGATTTCCTTTTTTCATCAAAGAGTATTGAAATCTTATAATTTTTTTTTTTGTTTATTTTTCTAATTGAGATGACTTATATTTTTTTGTTCCATTATAATTATATTATTGTTGACATAGGAAATGTATCTGGATATTGTGAGTTTTGGATCATTTGGTCATGCAAGTAACGGTTTAGAATAGTATTACTTTATAGTGCATAAATAAATAATTCATTCAAAACAAGGGTGTGCAATAAGTTACATAGACTTATAAATTCATATATTTCTAAAAGGAAAGTATGTAATAGAAAAATTAAGTTCAATAAGTCTTTTAATGGAAGTCTACTGAACTCTATAAAGTGAATAAAAGTTTATTAAATTCTACAGAAGTCATTAATTAAAAATCTCTCTGAAAGTCTTTAAAAGTCAATTGAATACACCTTAGTTTTTTGGTCTGGAAAAACTTGATTATCTTTCGTAAGGTTTAACCCCATCCCAGTCAACTATTGATGTGCTCAATGTCATTTACATAAGAATGAGATCACTTTTTCCTTGTACGTTGCTCATCCATCTCCTCAGAGATCACAGAAGTTCCCTTTTTAGTGATACTTAGAGGAGGTCCTACATCTTTGAGTAGTGTCTTTAGAGTTTGTCGCAGGGTTCTCTTTCTGTTAGTGTTCTTTATCTTACATTTCTTTAGTGCATGTTTGGCAAAGTTTATAATTGCTTATAAGTTGTCAAACTCTATTTTCATCCATACCCTCCTTAGGATCCACAACTTTTACCTATTTTTAAGTACACATCCTTTAGGACCCATTGCTTGTAATAAGCACTTAAAAGCTTAGCCAAGGATGCACTTAATATCTCATTTCTGTCTTATGGTTGAAAACCCCTAACCTAGTTCATTATCGTCAAGATTGACCTTTTTCTGGAATATGTGGTTTGGTATCTTAACATAATGCGACGAAAATATATCCTACCCTCACTGAATGCCTTTCGCATTTAATGGTAAAAAATCTGTTTCTAGATCTATCATCTGAACTAAGACTTAATTTGTTTGACATGAATACCTTGATGTAAGAGTCTAGCAATAGGCATGTCTGGAAGTCAGTGCTATCTTCTTTATATCTTCCGGAACGGGACATTTGTTCTGTGATTTATAGGACGAAAATGTTCTAGTTATTTATGATACAGATTGGAGAGAGTGATTTTGTACCTTCCGCAAATTTGAATCTTTTTCGCGATTTGATATTCTGCTGAAGGACTGTTGATGTCATTCATGTGTACTATCCGTGTTTTAGTTTTGAATATCCTTTTAAAAGGTCATCTCTTGCTGCATCAACTCCAGTTTTTGCTAATGAAATCTGTGCTCTTTAGTACGAAGATTTGATTGTAACATTTTAGCCAATGCTCTCGACCTGATTCATTTTTGTCTATCACACAGTATCTCAAAAAGCATTATGTACAGTCAGCTGCAACCAAGACTGGATGTTGTACTGTTCGAAATCATCTTTCCACTTATGTGCTTCAGTGACAATGATCAGAAGCTCTGGGATGAAGACCCACATGAGTATGTGAGGAAGGGATATGGTGTGTCTTGGCTTCTGGTTTTTGATATGAACTTAGTGTTATTTGTGGTGCTTTGTAATCCCAAATTTGGTTGAGTATTTCATATACTTACTATGTTACTGCAGATATAATTGAGGACTTGTATAGTCCTCGAACTGCTGCAATGGATTTTGTAAGTGAGTTAGTTAGAAGGCGTGGGAAAGAGAATCTTCAGAAGTTCATATTATTCATTGTGGAGATTTTTAAGAGGTACATTTTACCCAGTGAATCCTATACGCCAATTCACACAATTAATCTCTGAATGACGATCAACCTCATTCTCTCTACCTATAGATATGATGAGACACCGATGGAATATAAACCCTATAGGCAAAAGGATGGTGCCCTTCTAGCCATTGGAGCATTGTGTGATAAATTGAAACAGACTGATCCTTATAAGTCGGAGCTTGAGCATATGCTTGTGCAGCATGTGTTCCCTGAATTCAGCAGTCCCGTGGGGCATCTTAGAGCCAAGGTATGTTGCTTCATATTGCTTTAATGTCTCCTTTGATTACCTATTGGTGTGCAATTTTACTTGCCAAACCTTGCTGCTACCATTTATTGATGAAACTTTTTATCTGACACCTATATCATTTTCCTTATGTTTAAAAGCATAGAATTCATGCTAGGTATTTCTCATTTGGCTGTGCATTTCCTGAGTGTACGCTTATATGATGACTTTTGCATGAGTATTGACGGAAGTTTCGTAAATATTCTTTGCTTAGCTAATTTCCTTGTTTCATGTTGCTTTCTCGAGTTGTAAGCTCACACTTTGCGCCCTTCTTGCTCCAATTTTTTGGATATTAGGCAGCATGGGTTTCAGGGCAATATGCCCACGTTAACTTCTCTGATCCAAGTAACTTCCGTAAAGCGTTGCACAGTGTTGTTGCTGGGATGCGTGATCCAGAACTTCCTGTTCGCATCGATTCTGTTTTTGCATTGCGCTCTTTCATTGAAGCCTGCAAAGGTACAATTTTCAGGGAATCATTTGTATTTTGTCTATAACATGTAACTTGACTTCGGATGCTCACATAATGGCTGTCATTTTCTTGTGCAGATTTGGGTGAAATCCGACCTATTCTTCCCCAGCTACTTGATGGTATGTAATTTATGGAAGTCATTATCCTATTACTCTTCATCAAGCAGCCGCCTTACTGAATTTACTTTCCTTCTGAAATCCTATTTTAGAGTTCTTCAAACTTATGAATGAAGTTGAGAATGAAGATCTCGTATTTACTCTAGAGACAATAGTGGACAAGTTTGGAGAGGAAATGGCTCCTTACGCTCTTGGATTATGCCAGAATTTGGTGAGACTAGGATTGTTAATGTTTTGAATTTTTGTTTGCAATTTTCTGTCCTATCTACTGAATCATGTATTATTTATCTTAGGCTGCTGCATTTTGGAAGTGTATGAACACTGCTGAAGCAGATGAGGAAGGTGATGATCCTGGTGCATTAGCCGCTGTTGGTTGTTTGCGTGCCATAAGCACAATCCTTGAGTCAGTCAGCAGGCTCCCTCATCTCTTCGTACTCATTGAACCAACTCTACTCCCTATAATGCGTAGGATGCTGACAACTGATGGACAAGGTAGTCATCCTTTTCGACATTTTGTAATCATGTTTTTATTTGAGCATTTCATTAATACCATCTTTCTTCCTTTCATTCAATTTCCACTATGAATTACATAACATAGTTGCAAGCATTGAGGTCTCATAAAAAAACAGATATATGGTTGCATTCAGTTGAATTAGTGTTGTAACTGAAATGAATCAAAATATATTCACCTTTTGACCTGGAATATTTCTCATTCAACTGAATAACTTGGGAGAGATGGTCCTTTGGCGGGGTAATAAAGGGGAATGTATTTGTCTTAAAGAAAAGTTTATAGCTGAATCTGTTAGATTAATCTAACCAACTTTGGCTGTTGGATGATGTTTGATGTATCCCTATCTAAAAAATGTATGCATTTGCAGAGGTCTTCGAGGAAGTTTTGGAGATTGTGTCATATATGACATTTTTCTCCCCAACAATATCCATGGACATGTGGAGTCTTTGGCCATTGATGATGGAAGCTTTGGCTGATTGGGCAATTGATTTCTTCCCAAGTATGTGCCTGTGCAATTACTCCACGCGTTGTCAGGAAAATAACCTTTTATTTTGTTGCCTTTATGTTCTTGCTTATGCTTGCTTGTTTCTTATAATCTATTAATATGTTTTTTATGGTTCCATGGGAAGTCTTAGAAACTTTTGCCTTTGACTATTAGTTTTAGGAATGAATCCATCCAATTAATGTATGTCAGATCTGTCTAAGCTGGTTTGTGTCTTGCTGAAAGCCATATCATAAATCTGGAGTTAGTTTTTGTAAATTCTTCGTTTATTTTTTCTCCTGGGTGCTATGTGTTTTATTACTGTTTCCTCCTGATTATTCTATCTGTGAGTTAGTTTTTTTCCCCATTGAATGACTTGAGAATCATGTCTTTTTTGTTTCTGATTAGTTTAAGATCTATTAAAAACAATGTCATCTTAGGCTTTTCAATTTATAAACAAAGAAAATTCTGATTTCTTAGGATTTACTTCTGTTGGGAGTGTCAAGGAGCAATATTTATAGTGATGGTGCTGATTATCGGTAGCTTATGAACTGAAATTTCTGTTGTATGTATGGCTGTTTGCTATGAAGCACCAACACGATATCTTGTCAGACATGTCGACATGCGATTTGTCAAAAAAATACTGACACAATACGTTGTTGACGCGTGGATTAAATTCTTTAAAATTCTTCGTTAATATAGTATAAATTTCGTTTTATTTTTTTTATTGATTTTTCTTGTTGAAATATTATAATTACGAGTACCTATTTGTTATTTAATAATAACTTCGAGTTAAAAAAATATATATTTTTGATAAAGAAAAAAATGACCATGGCAAAGTGTACGAGATTTGATGAAGGTTGTTTGTGTATGAGGTTTTATGAAGGTGGTGGATTTATGTGTATTGGTTTTGATGGCTGCTTAATACCATATTGACATAGGAAGCTTGTTCACAAAGATTCATAATCAACAATTTATGAGACTTGATAAGAAAGTAACAGAAAGATAGAAGAAATGGGAGAAAATAGAGAGAAATTAGAAGATGATATGGGTTTATTTAATAATCAAGTCTAGCTATTACAAAGCATAAATCCTCTTTATGTGAAGTTTAAACAAACCTCATTTAACCCCCTATTTGACAATCATTATTTTCAAACTCTTTTTTCTACATATTCATTTTCAACCACGTATTCACATAATAAAATATTCTACAAGTAAAAACTTTTCCCTACTTTTTAACCATACATTCTCCCATAAATCACTATTCAAAACATTGTTTTTTGGAAATAATGGCCACCAAACAGGGGCTAAGTCAAATTAGAACACTATAATAATGAAATAAGCTAATCTGAATCAAACTATCTTTATTAATAAATAATAATCTGGAATATCTTCTAATCATTAAGAAAGATTGGAGTTGCATGGAGTCAAGTAGATTAGGAATAAAGTTACTTCGATTTAGAGTAGCTTATTTCTGTTTATGATAGTTTTTAGTTTGACTTATATTAGGCTTGTTTAAACACTAGATTTATGCATTATTATAGATAGACTTAATTATTGAATAAACTCATTACGACCATCTAATTTCTCTCTGTTCTCTCCCGTTGCTTCTTTCTCTTTCTTTCTTCTCGAATCCCATAAATTGCTGATCACAAATCTTTTTTTATGAGCTTCCTACTTCAAAAAAATAAAATAAAAATAATGATCAAAGTCCATCTTTAACACAAATAGATAAATAGAGTAGCAAATATTAAGTTGTCAAATTAATGATGACATAGCAAAATTCTAATGTTTTTCTACAATTAAGCCGACATTTGATTCCCTTTATTTTAATTTAATTTATTTCTCACACTATTTTTCAACCACACATTCACACAATAAAATATTCTACACGTAAACACAAAATTTTTCTTTCTTTTTAACCAAAAATTCTCCAAAAAAAAAAAAAATTGAACTCTAAGAAGTAAAAATTTAAATTTAAAATAACCACCTAGTACTTTGGGAATGGAAATAATTTTAAAAGTAAGACCAGAAGAAATATTCAATCACTAAAACTCAATATCCACAAATTCCACTAAAATCACCTAAAATTTGGCTTATTCCCCAAAAAAAAAAAAAAAAACCATTCAAAACTATGTTTTTTAAATTTTAAGGCCTCAAAAAGGGGTCTAAAAAAGCTCTACGAGTCTTCAATATCGCTATTTATAGGATCTCTTCAATTGAACCGTCAATATATTTGATTAATTTATCCTCGTTACTATCAGTTTTATTAGTACCGGCAAGAGTATTGTAGCTGTCTACTTTACTAATTTAATACTAAGTAGCTTATTTTTTGCAATTAATTAGCAGTTCTATCAAGCCATTAGACTTGATTTTAGGTAATTGTGATTCATAATTTTCCCCTAGAAGAGTCAATATTTAACTCTGCAATTCTTTTTGTGTAAATCAATGGAAGTCTGAATCGTTCTCTTTGATTTACCAAGTTTCCTCCCGGTCTTTTTCCTCATCTTCCACTTGTAAGGTTTCAATCGCCTTCCTACAAGCCATAAAAAAGAAAGCAACAAGAAAAATATGGAGAGAAGGAAAAGCAAAATACAGATACAACATGAAGGAAAATATAGAAATAAAAAAGTGAAGTTGTGTTGTAGGTGCCTTGTTGCTGACTGCCTGCCACTGAAAGGCGCAACTTCGCTTTGGAGAAGAGTTTATTGCACTTCAGTTCTATGATGCTTGAGTTGCTCTAGTCTCCCTTCCTCAATTCTTTCTTTTCTAGTTTTTATTGCTGATTTTGTGTTTAAATTAGCCCAGAAACCTTTAAAACATTCGAGGCTATACAAAACCAATATAAAAGCTGAGGTTAATAACAAAAAGCCTGGATAAGGCTAAGCAGTCGTGTGCACACCTCAGGTGCTAATAGGCTTGTGATTTTGAGGTGTATCCCTCAGGAAGATAATGAGTAAATATTCAAGTGCTTAATAAAAGCCTCATGCAAGGCATGCCAGTAGTAAGCCTCACGTGCCTTTTTAAAAAAATGTACTTGCTAACAACCTCAAATATATGCTCTTCCTTATGTGGCTGTTCTCCTTGGAACATCTTTTTGTCTTTGAATTACTTTCTGTGGTATATCACTATTTTTCACGGAAATCGAAGTTAATTTTTATAATTCTTTTCCTTGCCATGGTATTATTAGGCCTAATTGGTCGCGACTTATTGAAGCAGCTTTTATGAATTTCTCTCATGTCCCATGGTTTCTTGTGGATATTTCACAGATATATTGGTGCCATTAGATAACTATATATCCAGAAGCACAGTTCACTTCCTCACATGCAAGGAACCAGACTACCAGCAAAGCCTTTGGAAAATGATTTCATCTGTAAGTTAATTCCTTATTTACCAAAGATTGACCTCTGAAAAGATTTGTAATTGTTTTTAAATTATCATCTCTTGTTATTCTTGTAGATCATGAGTGATAAAAATTTGGAGGATGGAGATATTGAGCCAGCACCTAAGCTCATTCAAGTGGTATTCCAGAACTGTAGGGGGCAGGTTGATCACTGGGTCGAGCCTTATATTAGAATCACCGTGGAGCGTCTGCGTCGCACAGAGAAACCTTATCTTAAGTGTCTCTTGATGGAAGTGGTAAGGAATATTAAATTTTTCTATTACTCACATTTTCTAGCCTGTCAAGGTTCATACCATTGTAATAATAGTGATACTGTTTGGAAGGGGTGTATTCATTTCATCGTAAAAACTAAATATTTTAACTTTACTTTCTTCATTAACATATTTGATTTCATTTTGGTCATCACCAACTTGAACTTAATGTTGCGCAGACGCACAGGTAGCTTTCCAATTTACTTGACTATTCATTCTTTTACCATTTAGTACCAGTTTTTCTCTTATGAGCTGTGGGTGGTGGAATATAGAAGAAAGTACAGTTCTAATATGATCACATCTTTAGAATTGTTCAACTCTTCTGCTCATAACTTTAATGATACTCCCCCCGTCCCATTTATATAGGCTTGTTTTTTTTTCACACGGACTAATAAATCTTATTCAATGATATTGGAAAAGCAATTTTTGCCAAAAACTTTCCTAGTTTATCTTTATTTATTTATCAATAACTAGTAGTAAATTATTATTGGAAGTAGTAAATAAATAATGATATATTAGTAAACGAACAAAAGAAAACATTCTTAATAAAGAAACAAGACTATATAATTGGGACAAGAAAATAAGGAAAGTGAGCCTATAATAGGGACGGAGGGAGTAGTTTTTTTCTTTACTTTCATTCTTGTTTCTTTGAGCGTATGTGCTGCTAGACTATCAGTGGACCGTCTTGTTTATTTTCACATTCACATTCACATTCTGATTAAGGTGACTCTTATTTTCATATGTAATATTCTCGACATGAATCATGATTGGATAGACTGTTGATGGAAGGTAATCTTTCATCTGGGGTATGATTGACGACTTTTTGGTTCATACTGCTGCAGCAATAAAGAATAATAATATATCATTGAGAAATTCACTTGGTGCACGTGGGGAACTGGGAATGTAGCCGCGATCATGGATGGCTACACGTTTACGTTTTTTTTGTTCTTTTGCTTGTTGGGTTCACTAATAGAGAGAGATTGCTTGTGGTCAAGCATTTGAAAAATGATGCCTGACCATTTGATGATCAATGGCTTTCTTCAGGTTGCTGATGCTCTGTATTATAATGCATCCTTTGCGCTCAATGTACTGCAAAAGCTTAATATTGCAACAGAAGTGTTTAATCTTTGGTTCCAAATGTTGGAACAAACCAAAAAAAGTGGAGCGCGGGCTAATTTTAAAAGGTATGCACTTGTTTAGGTTTCTTGCTATTTTCCCTTCGCCTCCTCTTTGAGAGGCTTGCTTAAGGATTTGTCATGTCATTGTTGCAGAGAACATGAAAAAAAGGTATGCTGCTTGGGCTTAACGTCATTGATCCCTCTCTCTGCTGATCAGTTGCCAGGAGAGGCGCTGGAGCGTGTTTTCAAGTCTAGTCTCGACTTGCTTGTTGCCTATAAGGATCAAGTAGCAGGTTGTTGCATTTGTTCACCTCAATCTCTTGCTTTGTTTTCTGTTATTTTACCAAAACGAGTTATACACATTACACAGTTGCTCATTCTTGCATCTTATGTTCTTTCATGTGCTTATGTATTCGTTCTTGTGTATGCAGAGGCTGCTAAGGAGGAGGCTGAAGATGATGATGATATGGATAATTTTCAAAGTGATGATGAGGAAGAGGAAGGTGATGAATTTGACAAAGAAATGGGGGTTGATGACAAGGATGGAGATGAAGCTGACAGCCTTAAACTTCAAAAATTGGCTGCTCGGGTGGGTTTACTTGAATGAAGTTATTCTATGGTGTTCTTATATTAATGAAGGGATGCAAACTGTATCTGGTTATTCAATTATTCCTGAAATAAGCGATATACCAAAAAACTAGGGAGGTAATATTTGTATGTATTGACATGATGTCTTCATTATGTGAAGTCTATCGAAAATTAATCAAAATAAAACACCAGTTCATATACATAAAATGAATCTTTTATCTTGTCCATTCTTTTACCTTAAGATTATTAATACTGCCAAGGTTTCTTTAGGCCTTAAAACCATCACCCCACCTGCTGGCTGCTTTAAATTTAAAAGATTATATTGAATGGTAGTACAATCAACATGGAGTAAGGCCAGCTTAAAGTAGAGGTTACTTTAATTATGCTAGATTTTCTGTTTGATTATTGTGCATCTGTTAAAATAATATTACTTGGTTATGCATTTCTGTTGTCTGCTTTTGCAATTATTTGTCAGATTGATCCTGTTGTGTTAGAAATTTCCACCATAGCTAACTGTTGGAGTTGCAGGCTAAGTCTTTCCGCCCGACCGAGTCGGATGATGATGATGAAACGGATGACGATTTTAGTGATGATGAAGAATTACAATCACCCATTGATGATGTTGACCCTTTTGTTTTCTTTGTGGATATTATTAAAGGTAAAATGCTGGCACCTTTTGCTACTTTGTGGCCGCACTTATTTTCTTACCATCAAGCTATTTTCTGACTCACACTCCCTTTTTTATTTGCATTTAGCTTTGCAAGTGTCCGATCCATTGAGGTTTCAAAACCTCACACAGACACTCGATTTCCGTTATCAAGCGCTTGCAAATGGCGTTGCTCAGCACGCTGAGCAAAGAAGAGTCGAGATTGAAAAACAAAAAATGGAGAAGGCTGCATCAGCTGCTTCATGATTTCTGACGATTCAAATGTTAAATCAACCTTGGCTTTGCTGTCTGTCCGTGTTCTTTGGTTTATTCTAATAATGGTACTGAACACCAAGAGTTGTTCCAAGTTGCGGAGTTTCAGTTGCTTCGTTGGTCTTTGGTAGTCAGGTTTAGTCTACATGGTCATTCAGGTTGCAGTGTAGATTGCAGGTCCCAAATATGAGCTCTTGCAACGCAGGGAACTCAATTTGCTGCCCATTTTTTCCTGATTGTGGGTTCGAATGAGTCATTGTCTCGTGAACGTTTCTTCTACATCAGAAGATGCCTGTTCTCGATGCGGGTCTTTTTGCAGTTGTACCATTTTATACGTCGGATGAAAGTCCCATGTCAAAGTAAACAAGGTAAATTTGTTAGAAACCCTTCTATATGGTTTAGACGGAAGGGTAAACTGATACAAGATTCATTAGGTATGTTTTAGGTATTTTATGACTGTTACTTGAAATTTTTTTGTTGGGGATGCGTCCTAAATTGTCTGCGGACAATGTTTGTGGTCTATAGAATTGGTTTGGGTTAGGAAGATTTTGCGAATTGAAAACTGCTCGTATTCTTTTACATGTTCCATCATTTTTTGGGGGAAAATTGCACTATTTACGTCTTTTGCCTAACGCGGCTTGTTTGTTCGTGCCACCCTCTTAAGCCTTCCACTGCTGTATATGGTTTGATAACTCCCGTGGGTCGTAGACTAGGACGAACCCTCGAGGTTTCAGACAACCCAGGCTTAAATGGGGGAGGCTCAAACCCTTTATTTCTCAATCTGTCCTAGTTTTGCCTATATCTATCCTAACACGAGATATGAGTATAGAAAGTGTAGAATCAACAAAAAGGGTAAAGTTTCATCAGCGGCCACTGAACTTTCAGAGAAATTTCAATTGAGTCACTAAACTTTATATAGTTTCAAATAGTTATTGGCTCTTTGAACTTCAATTCAATTTTGAATTTCATCAATGTTTCATTACCAGATCTCGACCTCCAAACTAACATAATTCACTTCTTGACCAAAGTATTGTAATTGATCTTCCACGTAATCTTTGTGACTACAGAAACCAAATTATATTTCATATAACCGCTATGTGACTAGAAATGAAAATGGTTAAATGAAGGTTATGACTTGTGATTTGCATTGTGTTTTTTGATTAAAAAGGTTAGAAGGCACGATATTTTTTGAACATTTATGACGTGATGTAGTGATAAGAATGTCGCCAAATCATTACTTGGAAGATTCATTTCAATTTGACGTCAATTTAGGTAATTTTTATCGACTATGGGAGAGACAATAAGTGACTGGTGGTGAATTTGAAATTAGTGTAAAGTTTAACAATTTATTGAAATTAAATTGAAGGTCAGTGACTTAATTGAAATTAAAATTTAAGTTGAATGATGTAATTTTTGTTTTTCAGAAAGTGACTACATGAGCCTATGAAACTAGATGGCTACCCTCGTTAATCAACTCTAGACTTGAACCTGTTTTTGTAAGAGCGCAGTATGTTTTCTTTATCGTCACAAAAATTGACGATTCTGATTATAAATATTTGATTCATAGTTATTAAACTTCATTAGGGATGTAAATTCGAGTAAGTTATCGAGTCATCAGGTCACTAACAGACACAAGCATTATTCATATTTCATTTAAAAAAAAAAATTTATAAGTTAAGCTCACTAAATAGTTTTTTTTATTTTTTGAAATGAAATAGAAATATTACATGGTTGTTTAGGATTATTATTTTTTAAATAAAATAGAAGTTTTACATGGTTTATTGTTGATTAACTAAATAATGAATTTGCTCTTTTGTTTTTTCATGTAAAATATATGAATATTTGATACAATAGAATTTAATAAATGATTTTTTGTTACTTGAAAATAGGGTAGACACGGTTCAATTTTGACCCTTTTTGTTTTATTTTCGTATCAGACCATTTCAAACTTCAAACCGAACCACTCATTTTACTCTTTAAATCAAACCATTTTTTGGTTCGATTTGATTTCAACCACAATGCATCTAGCGACAAGAAAGTAACACTTTTCAAACAAATTAAAACACAAATATATTGGTCCAAAATCTTAATGTAAAGTTTAGGATTATATATGTTTATTGCCAATGGATTTTTTCAAACATTACCCATTGCTATTGAACTTTAAAAATGTTCAAAGTTGCTATCGATTACAAAAATGTTATCTCATCCATTACTTTTTAAAGTTCAAAGTTGCCGTTGATTATAAAAATGTTATCCAATCCATCACTTTGGATTTCATTTAATTTCATTTAATTTTTTATTTTTTAATTTAGAATGATGGAAGGACCGTTTTGTCCTTTTCAATTTTTGAATTTACTGGTCAAATGGGTTGACTAATATTGTAATGGATGGAATTTATCCGTCCGGATGAATGTCGCTAATTTCTTCGAGGTTGGGGACGCAATTGTCCAAAGAAAAAGTTGGAAGGATCTGCAAATGAAATGGAGGTTGGAGACGTTTGCTGAATACTAGTCAAAGTAGAACGTGCATTGCAAGTTATTCTAAAATATTTTATAAATACAGTAAAAGTAATATTTAATATCAATTTGTTGGGAAGATTTTATGAGTATCAAATAAACTAAAGAAAATAAAATTTAGAATATGAATTTAAGATAAGAAAATTATACTATCAAAACTCAACTTCAATGATTCAAATTTTTGGATGATGAAATACTACAAATGAGTAACTTTTTTATACTACATTTAATATATAAGAACTAATTGTTAATAAATGAATTTAAACACCCATTAAAATTTCTTGATACATGAAAAGAAATAAATTCATCCATAATAACTTTAAATTCATGTAGATCAAAATTAATCAAGTCGAGATTTATTGAATTTAGATTAATGTGAATGTTAATTAATTGAGAATTAATAACACGAAATTATTGCATGACAATGATTTTGTAGTATTTATTACATATTGAAAAGAAAAAGTAAAGTATTATTGAAATAATTGAATTGTAGTAGGGTTAAAATCGTCCAAAAAATAATTCTCACTTGATGTGATATTTAATATATTATAGATTTAAGTAACGGCCTAATGCAATTGATAAAGGAGCAAGACAATGTTATATCAATTAAAAAAAAAAAAATTCAAGAATTCTTAAAATAAAGCCCCGTCATATCAATTTTTGGTAGTTACAAAAAATTCTAAAGCGTAACTCAACAAGTTCGCAGATTTTCTATAAACCAATTAGTTTATTTGGTTCAACGCCATACCAATTGTCAAACCATCACAATATGTTACTATGACTAGATCAAGTAACGCATTTCCAAATCAAACTTAAGTCGTCCAATTCAGATTAATAACTATAATCTGGATATTCATTAGGTTTACAGATTTCTGGTTATTCAACACAATGGCAACAAATGTAATAGGTTAAGCTTCGAAATAAAAATAAATAAATAAGGGTTGAAAACTTTGTTGGTAACCTATCTTTCAAAACGTGTTACCTCAGTTATCAAACTTTATTTTAGCATATACGATCTATGAACTTACAAAGTTGTTTCAATTAAATCACTTATCACTCATTCATTAGTCGTTTTGACGGATTTAGATGTGTCTGATGATGAGACAAAGGTAGCAAACAAACATCACCACAAAACAAAATGTCAACAACGTAATATCTAAAATCGCGTTAACCTACTCATTGAGTAGATAAAACTAACAAGTTTAAATGAAACATTTTGAAAGGTTTAAATAAGTGCTATCACATCAAATCAAAATGAATTAATCGATTTGTAAAATTGTGGTTGACAATGATGGATGACAACATTGATGATATCAAAATCTGGATCATTAATTTTAAAAACAGTTTTTGAAATAGATGAATGTGATGTTGTCAAGTATGATTGTCAACCAAAAGTGTAAAAAAAAGATTATTAAGTAGCATGATTGGTCAAAAATGTCAAGAAAACCATTAAATTTTAATCAAAACCAAATAGGGACTTAATAGACAACTATACTAGTGCTTAGCACCAATGAAACTGAATAGTATTACTCTACGTAGATAGCATTATTTTATAGCAATAGCTTAACATGATGACATAGATTGATTAGTTACATATTGGATTCAAAAAGGTTTGTCTTCGACAGTATCCACCCAAAGTCAAAAACATATATAAATCCATTCATAATTATTTACCCAAGTGAGTCAAGATCCTATTGATCAAATCTTCCTTTTTCCCAGACACAGAGAGGCCATTTGCAGTCAGGTAGTACTTCAGCTTTGGTACTGTCAATTCCTTCAACTGTAAAACATATTAAAAAGGCATGAAGATGGATTATGAAGGAGGATATAAAAAATTACAAGGGATTATTTTTTGTTTTATCATAATTATTTCGTAGTATCCCCGAATAATATTGATATTATTATTCTATGATGCTTGAACTCGGGTGCGAATATTGGGTACGTATCTAAGTGTCGAATATTTTATGTTCTAAAATGTAGGATACGGGTACATGACTAAAAAAAGTCTAAATTTCAGACACGGGTACGTGGATACATCTTTCAAACTTCTATTTATTTACTAATCCAGAATGTCATTTTGAATAGACCAAAACTAATTATTCACAATGAAGGAAAT
>CAIGRP010001841.1:0-13151 GCA_903798385.1 Fraxinus cuspidata
TACCGCCAGGAATGGAGGAATTAAGAAGATAAAGTAAGAAAAGGGTCGATTTACATGTAAATAGGGCATCCACCGGTTTGAGAATTGTCCACGCACGAGCCCACTAGCTCAAAGCCCAAATAATGAAAAATTTATCCTTTACGACCCAAAACCTAGTCCATGTCTCAACCTAACAAAAGAAGAGAAAAGCAAACACCAGAATAAACCCTTAACCAAATTGCGGCCCAAACGAGTTCAGTACCAAACTCTAGATCGCCGATCGCCGCCTTCTGCAGACCATCACCACCACGATCGCCACTGCAAACACTAGCCTCCTACCGCCGCCAAACACCCGTGAACCACCACTGGAAACATCGGTAAATATCGCTAATCGACAACGTCGAAGGCCGCCACATCTACCTTGACAAGAAATCGCCGGGAAAAACTGAGAAACATCACCCTCCCACCCCTACCACGGTGTATATTCACAGCTACTAAACACTAGAAAATACCACCGCAAACACTACCACACGCCGGCAACCGGCAACCGCCGTCAAACCGCAATCGAAACCACAAACGTAAACTTCGTCAAACCGCCGCCGCAGACACCCCCAAACGCCGTTTAACACACCTCGCACATCACCAGTATACTCGGAAAACCCCTAGAAAACATCACAAACCGCGAACACCGCTACATTTACATTTCTATCCTCTTCCGCCAGCTGTCGTGCATCTGATCATAGTTTTAAAATGGGTGTATTTAATTGGAACTTCAAAGAAATTTTATCTGGCTTTTTTTAATTGATAACTTTTGTGAATTTCATTAAGGCTATGTTTGATAACATTTTTTCCATGGAAATTGGAATTCTAATTCCATTTCCACCCTTAAATTGTTGTTTGATAGGTAAAATTTGGCATGAAAAATAAATTCCCACCCCATACCCACGAGCCTGTTTTCCACAAATTGGAGGAATTACTTTTATTTTTTTGGCAATGAAAATAAATTTCATAACCAATTATTAAAAAAAATTTCACTGTAATGGATAATTTCCATGTAAAATGAAGCCAAACGAACACTAAACTTTGATAAAAATGATAAAAAAATAGTTTTCGAGCAATGGCAACAATTTTTTTTTTTTTTTACTTTTTGGCAATGGCAACAAATTTCATAACCAATTGAAAAAAAATCACTTTAATAAACAATTTTCATGTAAAATAAAGTCAAACGTGAACAAAAATATCCAAAATTTCAAAATTTTTCCAGGTGAAAAATTTTACCAATCAAACACACTTTATTAACAATTCCTTGGAAAACAAGTTCTAGGCAATTACTTTCCCTGGAATTCATTTTCTTTCCATCCATTTTCCACAATTGCAATCAAACGGACCCTAACTTTTAATGGATTTGCAAGGAATTAATGAAAGTCTTTCCGGCATCTATAGACTTCCATTTTAAAATTTTTATACTTTCGTAGAATTAATTTTTTTTTTTTTGAGACTTTCATTTAAAATAGCGCGAGTCTAGAGCAATTTTATGAAATTCTTATGGTGTGTTTGATTATCAATATTTAACATGAAAAATGTGTTTTTTCACCTAATTTCTTACTTTTGTGTTGTTTGATTTAATTTTTTTTCCACGAAATATATTTTCTTACTTTTTGGTTACATGATCATATTTTCCTTGAAAATAAGGAAAATAATTTTTTTAGCGTATTATCTATGCTGGTGTGTTCTACTCTTCTCCCTAACCTATCTTGGATTTTTAAGACACGTAGTGATGCTTTTGTAATAATTAAAATGCTTCAGGCAAGAGTTCTTTATGAAAATCTTTAGCCAACAAAATTTTTATCCTCTAGTATTACAACAACAGTGGGCCAAGACAAGTGGCTCTATAAGATCAACCTTTTGATAGCAGCGACGCGCTAGACTTCCCAATCTATCGGAAACACTCCTCTCTGCACATCCCAAAACTTTAATCCTTTTTTATCCTAGTTCAAATGGATATAATAACTCTGCAAGTATCAAGCCAAGACTATAAATGTCCACCTTGGCATCAACCTTCATTAGCATACTCAGGAACTCTGTTTGTTCCATCACTAATAGATACTTGTTCCATCACTAATAGATACTACAGCGTGACAATCTTTATCCAACTATTCTCCTATACCAAAATAATAAAATGTAATCTCCAATAAACTGAAAATCAAATTAAACTACTACATCCTATGAAACTCATTAAGCTTCAATTTACCTAATCTGAAGTCTCCTACTTTCACGTTTCCATCTTCATCCAAAAATATATTTGATCGACATAGGTCTTGATGAATAATATTCTTCACTAAATTATGGAATTAGACTGTCAATTACAACCAATAATCCATAGCTGCAGCAGCAGCAAATGGAGGGACAGTAATAATGGAATTTTTTTTTACCAGAGGATATTTTGATGGAAATACTGTGTAGGGTGCTGGATAAGCCCCTGGTCAGACCTAAGTGTCTGTCCAAAGCGTGGTACTTTTTGATTTCTCGACTTTGTATTCCGTTTATGTCATCCCCACCCACTGTGCGTCCAAAGGCCTGTTGTTGGCCTGTATTTTCGTACTTGGCAGCTCGTTAAGAAGGAATTTCAATTCGTCACCAGAATAACTTTGTTCATTATGCATCACTCAATGAAGAAGGTGGAAGCGATGGCAATGGCAAAGGGTGGCTCTTTGGGTGGGGGGATGCCTTAGCTCTTATGGTTTACCGTTTATGCCTCAACCAGATGACCTTCTTGACTGTTGTAATGGCTTGCTTTTATTCGTTGATACTACTACTTCTGATTACTATATCTCTAATCCATTGACCAAACAGTATGTGTTGATTCCTCGACCTTGTTGGAGTCAACAAGAATATCTTAATGCTGCACTTGCGTTTGATCCATCTAAATCAACCTGCTACAGAGTTGTATGGTTTGAAAGGATTATAAGGGAGAGGAGCCTAGTTTTACACATATACTCTTCGGGCAACAAGAGTTGGATTAGACACTCGGTACAACAGGACACGTGTGAAAGTAGAACCCTATGGTTCCGGCCTTCAACATATTTCAATGGGACATTGTTTCAGTTATCTTTGTCTTGGCACCTTATATAGATTGATCTTGAGGAATTCCGTGTTTGTGCAACGGAGCTCCCCTTGACATTTGGCCAGTCCAAAGGTCTGATAGGTTGCCTTGGAGTGCTGAAGGGACAACTATGCTATGCTAATGAAGACGGCAACATGATGAACATTTGGTCATTCGAGAAGGAAGGTTGTGATAACTTCGGTAGATGGGTTTTGAGGCATAACATCAATATTTATGATTTGACTCGTGGTCTGGTCCTGTGTAGAGAATGTGGCCCTCCTAATTCTAAATGGGTTGGACCTATTGCTTTCCACCCGAACTCTAGCATTGTCTTCCTCAGCACTCCTCTTGTGATCTTGAGATATAATTTGGATAATAACATGCTGGAAGAGCTTATCAGAATAGAGAGAGATCTCATTTTTCCTGGATGTTACTATCGTGCATTTACTTATGTTCGATATCTTGCCCCACTCAATAAAGAAGGCAACATTTGTGCCATGCCCATGTAATTTGCATCTCATTCTCCAAAATTTTAATTAATTTGCTTTCTTATTATTATCATTATTATTATTTACATTATGGCATGTATTTTCTCACATCTTGTTGTTAGACCTGTTTTGCATTTTTAATTATATTTTACAGAGCAAATTTTAATCATTCATGACAATCAAATCGAGTGAAATGTCTACAAATAAAGCGTTTTTACCCAAAAAAAAAAAAAAACCCCCGAATTACCTCCTAAGTTTGATGAAGAAAACATCTTGTAGAAATCACTACAACACAAGATCAAATTGGTGCCTAGAGGGTTATGATGTCGTCTTCCCTTTTCCCTCCCCTTCAAAGTGAATAGTTCCCAAATTTTTAGTGCAGTCCCAAGAAATACCCCCAATGTGCATCTTGTCCTCTTCTATTGGTCTAACTTAAAACAGGCCTTTGTTTTACGTACTTGGCTATGGGAAATTAAGGGTAATCCCTTGTGTGTTACACCAGCAACAGCAAGACTGGCTTTTAATTGGGCTACACACGACTAGGGGGCAGGGTGGTTATATCGGCAATTTGTCGAACGTGGACTTTTGCTCACTGTGACCTTTACCTCTTGTTTTCTTCAAATTCTAGCTTCTTCCAATAATTAGTCCATCGAGTTTTTTTTTTTTTTAACGACAACTTCTAACTATATATTTTGTTTTTGTGTTTTTAAAAACGAGAAAAATATATTTTGTCACGGTTTTATATTTTTTGTTGTTTAAATAATATGAAGAACAAACAAATTATCTTACATCATTTTAACTACGAAAAATATTATTAGAGTAGTATCTACTTGTTAATGAAATGCTAGGTACAAAAGTGGTACAGTTAAAAATGTTCTTTAGGACCTTAAGTGCCAAATAAAACTGATACAATTACCCATACCACAAAATTGGATTATCATATTTTAATCAAAAAACATTTATTTGCCTTAATGGACCGGTTAGAGCATTACAAAAGGTATCTACGAACAAATCAAATATTACTAGAGAGTATGTCTATAAGCATCAAGCAAGTGATAAACATGTGTCCATCCCATTATGATCCATGTGCACGAATACGAATATGGTACTACTGCACGGGTCATGGACACATAATAATATAATGTGGTGTGTCTAACAAAGATTGGTCCATTTGTATTTTAATAATTTAATTATATTTTGGTTAAATTGACACGTAACACATAAATAGGTTTAATAGTTTTAATTAACTACTCGGGTGAAATGATTTTGACAAGAAATACAAAAATTAATTAATTCAATGTCTCTGTTACCCCGAATGAAACCATATGTTTAGAACTCGCAATAGGCACGTGATAAATAACTTATATGTATAATTATTTAATAACGACTTTCTTCCGCTTAGACTACTACTAAGTTGGTAATAAAGGGAGGAAATTTTTCTCTAAATAATTATACCGTTGAAGTAGACGATTTCTTTTAAATTAGAATACCGCATATAATTTAAAAAGGTTGAGAACATGAGCCCATATGAAAGGTTGGAAACACGAGGATGCAGTAATGAAAATGTTGGGGACCATTCAGATACTTCAATAATGCCGAGCTAATAACCTCAATCGATGTTTGTGGAGCAGCCTTGTGTGTTTTTTTTTGCTATCGATACAATGAAAAAGATTAGTTCAGAGAGAATGAAGAAAAGATGCAATATTTATTAACAATCATTCTAGTGTTCCCAAATATTCGACATTAGTATCAACTATATTTTATTTAAACCTTTGTAAAATATAGCAAAATAAATTACCTTATCACTTCAAAATCATGAGCAAACAAAATAATGAAGAACTGAGAATATAGTGACCAAGTCATGAACACGACACGCTGCAACCAAAATGTAAATGAATGAATTATGATGAAAATTTCTCTGTCTATTGGAAGAAAAAATGATCAACCAACACCAGTCTTTACGAGAATGCAAATCATTATTCATTAGACCGTACCAATAGTTTCCATCCATCACCAGGAATTATGCAACGCTCATAAGATGCAAAATAAACTCTAGCACGAATCTAGCATACATTTTGAAAGAGAGATTTGATATTTGAACTTGGAAGATGAGGTATCCTTTTTCTAAGAAAAAAGAAATCCAACCATAAAAATCTGAAGATAAGGCTCGTTGTTCCATTATTATTTTGCCTGCGGGTGAGATGCAATGAAGTCCACAGCAAGATTGATGGAATTGATTTTGTCTGCTTCATTGTCCGGAATCTCAAATCCAAACTCTTCTTCAAGAGCCATCACAATTTCGACGGTGTCTAAGCTATCTAACCCGAGATCATTTTGGAAATGTGCATTTGGGGTAACCTGAAACAAATAAAAATGCAATAGAAATTAATCCCTTTATTGACAACTTTTAAGTAGTGAAAGCATTTTGACAAATGCAGCTAGTAAATAAATGTCAATAATAAACATACAAGGTAGACAAGGAAAAACATAAAATGCTATCAACCATTTCATATTTTTGCAGCATCATGTTTCAGCAATCCACCACCACCACCAGCAACAATTCTGCAAGTACCACCTCCAACCCAAACCAACCCGTGTAAAGGAAACTACAAACTCATCTAGTAGGAGAACAAAGATGTATGTCTTGCAAGATCAACATATATCAAATGAAGGTATTTCTTTCGTTTGCTTTATGACATTAATGGCACGTTGGATCCACAATATTTTGTATCACAAAGAAAATAAAGTTTGAGCCATCATATGAAACTCAGAAAACCTGATAAAAGATATCAATTCATCATAGACCAGACATCCAGATTTTCCATTCTGCTTATAACAGCAAAAGTATCATGATTTATATGCAGGAACCTTTCCAATTAATTGATTGAATTATATTCCCGTGGAAGGTATTTTGTAAGATCTCGAAAGAGGGGTAATCCTACAATAGAAGTAAAATAATGGATCTACTACTGCCTACTCTGTCTGTTTTAGTGAATTCATTTGAATTTCACAAAGGTCATATAAAGCTAAATGGAGTGAGGAGCCAAAATCAAAATCACCACTCTACTATGTTATTGCCACTGCTGGCCTCCACTACCAAAAACTACACGTGGTTAATGTATTTAGTGGTGGTGATGTTGGACACTCATGGTAGTGCTGATGGTGATAGTAAAGGAAATGATGGTTAAATGTGAGGATAGGAGAATAATTATTCTTTTTTCCATGCTTACTCTCCTGCTCTAGCCATCAAAGAAAGAAAAGCCAACTTCCTGTCTATTCCAGACCTCCAGAAAAACTGCACTCCAGACTGCTATTTTTTCCCCATATGTTTCACACCCTACACTTTCAACATCTCAAAGTTATCTAAAAGGGTTATTGAACTTGTATTGATATTCTCCAGTATAATAAACACATCCACATCTTCACAAGTTTTCAGAGGGAACTTAGGGCTATATACTTTTCAATTCTATTAAACATTGTAAGAAGCATGGGGACTATTAAAACATATAATTCTATGGACACATATTAGTTTTCACCCTTACATATTCCTTGACCTTCCAGCACTGGGCAGGCATCAGCCCTGGAACACTATATGTAATGAGGGAAATGGCATAAGGAAAACCAGGTTAATCTAACCAAAGGATTAATACAAGCGCTTAATAAAATGGGAAAACATTTGGGATGAGAAACTTTTGCTTGTGAAAGTTACTTACAGTGCCAGGATGGATGTACACAATATCCAGGGAATCATCTATTCCCCATATAGTATGCGATTTCAACATTTGACCTCAACATAAACACAGTTATTACTTTACCTACACAATTTACAGTATTTCAAACCCTAGACAAATCCACTTGCAGCCTTTAGCAAAGACAACCTCTAAGTAGTCCATTCAGTTCGTGTGTTTTACGTGAGCGCCTATTGTAAACACCAGTACATTACCTCGGCTATAATGATAATTGCATCAATTGCAGCAAGCTGACCACTCTCAACATTTAACTATAATAATTACTCTTAACCCCAAATATATTTCCAAACCACAAGATTCAAAATATGAAAAACTGTTCGAACCAAAAAATCCAAATGTTCCCAAAAAACCCTAATTCTTCGAAACCACTAAAATCACTCTATTAATTAGTAATATAAATGCAAAGTAGGAAAAAACAAAAGAATTTGAAAATGATCGTGTTACCTTAGAGGGATCGACTTTCTGGAAATTTTTCACGCAATTGAGGACACGATCCGTGACCTCAGACTTGTCAAGGAAAGAACCCTTCACTTCCGCACAGAAGTTGCGGCTACTGATGAGCCGCGACAGGGCCCCACGGAGGCCGGCTCCAGGGTTTTGAAGTGGCACGGAATGAATATTTACCCTCAGGTACTTGAGCAGTGCGTTCCTCGCCGCCATTCCTTTGTCAAAATAGAAGAGCTCGAGAGAAATGAACTACGAAAAGAGGTAGGTTTAACCTGAGAGATGCTTGGTATGGATGACAACTTTGAACAATTTTAACAAAAAAAATTTATTTTTGCACCCAATAGTATTTTGTCAACACGCCAATTATCAATAAAATTTGTTTTTAATTTTTTAAAAAAATACATTTTTTCTCCCTTATTTTCAACCACACATTCTTCAATAAAATAATATTATAATGAAATTCAAATTTTTTCATTATTTTTTAACCACACATTCTCCATCAAATCATTATTTCAAAATGTATTTTTAACTAAAATAGGGCTCGAACAAGCTCCTTATTCGTAATTGTAAAAGTAGCATTATGCCTAACGCGATTTTTCCTGCTAATATAGGTAATGGACTAGAGTGTGTGTGGCCGTCTAAAAAATGAATAATGCTATTTGTAGTTGGTGACTACAACAGTTGTCTACCATGACATTCTATGTATCATGATTTTAATAATAAAAAAATTCAAATTAATTTTTAAATTAATAATCAAAAAAGTAGATGTTACGTAAGGCGACTATTATATTATTGACTATGAATAACATTATTTCTAAAAAAATCAACTTTACTATTTGTATAAGGGTTATGATATTTCATAACTCGTAACATAAAGGTGTCAATTATGGACACAATTATGAACATAGCATTTCCCATTTGTATAAATATTGTGTTACAATTTTATTGACAGAATATGAGATGGTAAATTAAGGGCCAAGAAATTGCCACCTCATTTCTATCAACAAATTTGTACTTATATTTTGTACACGAATGAAACAATCAGATGTCGAGTAGGACGACTATTGTGTTGCTGACTACGAATAGTATTACTCCTAACAAATCAAATTTGCTATTTGTACATATATTGTGTTACAGTTTTGTAGGCAGAATATGAGATGGCAAATTAAGGGCCAAGAAATTGCCTCCTCATTTCTATCAACAAATTTGTACATAAATTTTGTACATGTAGCAGTCTACTTCCGTAATTTGGAACGTCACAATTTTTTTTTAAATTTAAGATATTTTTAATCTATTCGAGAATATTTTGTTGTCGCGTAGATAATTGATTGAATAAACACGACCTATAAATAAAAGTTTTTGTTACTTCTATTAATAATATTAACCTTTCAAGTTTCAAATCTTAGCCTTGTTTTAAAATCGTATTTTTGAAAAACAGAGTTTTGAATAGTAATTTTTAGGATAATATTTTATTAAAAACAGAAAAGTATGCAAAAAATTTGGATTTACGTACAGAATATTTTCTTGTTTAAATGCGTAATTAAAAATAACTATGTAGAAAAAAGAGTTTAAAAAGTATTATTGTTAAGACATGGTTTTAATATTTTCTTCTTCTAAGTTCCTGTTTGACAACCTTTAATTTACTTTTATTTATTTTTCATATTCATTTTCAATTAAACATTCGTTAAAAATTATCTTATATGTAAATTTATTTTTTCTATTTTTTGACCACACATTCTTTGAAAAATTCTATTCAAAACTTTGTTTTTTCAAATTTTAAGGCCACCAAACATGGGATAAGTCTCTAGAGCTTTTAATTTGTCTTTTCACATTCTGACCCCAAATCTCGCAATTGAAAACTCACTTGAGTCCACACTTGATGTTGCTCCATGATGTATTAGATATAGGTTGTCATGTTGATGGTAGGATTTTGGTCTTTAGAATTTGAAGATGGGGTTTCATGGGGGTTAATGGGAGGTTTTTGATTGTGGTTTGTAAATAATATTAATGAAACTCAAAATTCTAGAAATGAAAATAGAAAGTAGGGGTAATTAAATGCGACAAGATCCCAAACATTTGGCCATTTATAAACTCTATCGATAAGCATAAGCTTCGTATGCTCAACAAAATTTAGATTTTTAACAAATTTGCGTATATATCTTTCTTCTTGGCATTCAAACGAGTAGTTTCAAATATGTTCATCGTCTCTCCCACAAGTTTAGGGGAAGGAGATCAAAACTTACCATAGTGGGATACCCTCTGCAGTTGCAAGCTGACAAGTGAAACCAAAATATAAAGGGTACACAAGTGAATTAATCTTAAACAATATCTGCAGTTGTTGCTTGGGAGCCATCACTTGATGAAGCCTTCATAGAAGATGAATTTAGTGCAGAAACTTTGGACACCGTAGAATGATCATCCTTGGCCTTACCCCATAGCACCAGGTACACCCCAACCACTATAACAATCCCTCCTACAACCCAGCAATTCCCATGTATACAATCAAGAAAAAGATATATTATTTAGTGAGTGAAACAGTAGTTATGAGAGACAAGAAAATTTACTTTCCCAAATCCAATTGCTCTGATAAAATGAAACTGCTCATAACAGCAACAATCAACATGGTTAGAGGATTAAATAATGTTAAAAACACTGGTCCTTTTTCTTGTAATATATATCCTGAAATATCATAAGCAAGTCCTGAACACAGAATTCCCTGCACAAAACATGTATACAAGTTAGGTTCTCCCATATAGATTAAGCCCTGTTTTGTTAAGCTAAAAGACCATTTTTAATTAGATTTTGATAAAAGTCGATAAAGCTTATATTTCAAAAGTTGATAAAAAAATTATGAGTTTCATGAAATTTATGTTTGAGAAAAAATGAGTTTAGAAAAATAAAGTCAAACATATGCTAATATTCAGATATTCATAAATCAAATATCTTACTCCGTAGACATAAGCAAATAGTTTAATATCCCAATGTATCGACCAACTTGTAAAATTAATGCCCTTCTCGAACACATCAGATGCTATAAAGCCTTCGACGCCAATCGCGGTACTTATCGTAGCCGTGAGGGAGAGTGAAGCTGTGTATGACTCCAATGTTATTGCCTGATTTCAAAAAAAATTATGAGTTAAAACTTTGATATTTTCTTAATTTAATTTGGTTTTAATTTTTCTCTAATTATAGATAATTTAACAACTCTTTCCAAGAGTTATGATCCTTCAGAAGAGTCACAAATTTATATATTGTAAGTTCAATAATCAAATTTTTGGGCGAAAAGACAAAAAACTAAAAATAAAAAATAAAAAAATTGAACAAGTGACTATGAGTCTGGGGCGATTATCCACAAGCATGGGTCGGGGGGTCCAGAGGGCCTGGTGTGTGTGCTCAATTTGAACATCACAATTTAAAGTTGGCTACGGTATTGCAACGTATCAAAATTTACGAATGAGGTAATATTTGAAAGCATACGCAGCCGTAAAAGTAATTTCAAAACACAAGCATGTTATGTAGCATATTGAGGTCATGTTTGGTACACTGAATAAATGGTATTATGATGGATTAAGGTGAATAATGTTTTATCATTTTTCATTCAAAAGATAGTCATTTGCATGGTTGACTTTATAATATAGTACAACAATTACAAGCGAGTTTAAAATGGATAAAGAAGATGTATAGTAAATGATATTCTTTTGAATGAAATTGATGTATACTATCTCCCTTAATTCACTATAATATTACATATTAATATTATAATTTTATACTAAATTTATTTTACTAATTAATTCGATTGAATGTGTATCTAAGCCCCTGTTTAGTGCATATTTTTTAGCCAAGAATGATTTTTTTTGTGTGATGAAAATATGTAGTTGAAAAGAAGGAAAATTTATTGATATGATGAAAAATATTATTTTTTTGAAAAATATGTGGTTGAAAATGAGTAGAATAATGATAATGAAAAAAATAATGTAGCTTACATAGGGACTAAGGATGTGTTTGAACCACATTATTTTGGAAGAATATATTTTGAAATTGTAGATTACTGTAGAATGTGTGGTTGAAAAAAAAGGAAAAATTATTGATATGATGAAAAATATTATTTTATTGAAAAATGTGTGGTTGAAAATTAGTAGAAGAATGATAATGAAAATTTTTATGTGAAGAATGACAATGATAATGATAATGAAAATGAGTAGAAGATTGATAATGAAAATTTATCTATAATTAAATGTATTCAAAGTATTTCAATTTTCAATATAGGAAAACAATAAAATAATCTAAAGAAAAACTAGTTAAAATAAAAGATAAAGATAAATAATAAATATTTTTTGGGAGAAGTAAAATTAAGTGTTAAATATAAATAGTTTGTTGGAGTATTTCAAAATTTTAACTCTCTAATTTTATAGACGCTCTCCAAATAATAGAATATGTTATTTAAAAATAGAGAGTCTATTGAAGATACTCTTATTATTTTGGATATTTTGAAGGAGAATTTCATTTGCTTTAAGATACTTTTACATTATTATTCTAAAATCTGTTGATATTAAGGAACATCAGATCAATTTATTGAAGCGAAGCTTGCGTAACAGATATGTTACATAGTTAATGTTGGTGCATATGATGTTATAGAAGGACCATATCTTCACGGTTTCTGGTACTAATTTCTTGTGAACGATACTAATTCTCATGGCCTGGATGAATGGTTTTGAATTTTAAGAGGAGATTGAAGTGGCTGGCTGAAAAACGAAAACTGATTATTCGTGGGATGCTAAACAGATTTCTTATAACGTTTATTCAGAAACTTGATTATTCTATTCCTGTAATAAAGATTTACAGTCATATTTACTGCAACGAATTTGTATAAAATGCATCAGATTGTTCTTTCGAGATTTAGAAGTTGAAGTAGTAACCGTCATGTCATGTAAAAAGTAGACACCTTGCCGATTTTTTTACGTTCGAAACGGTGCCCCCCAAAATCAATGAAAAGAAAAACTCCCAAGCAAGCCGTAACAGGAAGATGAACAGATTCCGTCCATTTCATTTTTGTATCTGGGTTTGATTGAAATGAAGATTTTCGTGTCAAGAAAGCATGGGCGGATTCAGCAGTGGGCTACACTGGGATGTAGCCCACTGTTGTCCATGTAGCCCACTGTTGTCCAAGCCCAGATACATTAAAAATAAAGAAAAGGGAACAATACATAAATAAGATATTTAAATATCACCCTTTCAAAAATAAGGATAGAGGTTTTAAATTTCAAAGGTTTTCATTAAAATTTATTTATAATTTTATTAATTAATTATATATTTTATTAATAAATATATAAATGTCACATATCTATGCAATTTGGTCACAGTTCAAAAATTTTAAGCTCACAATTC
>CAIGRP010001843.1:0-16451 GCA_903798385.1 Fraxinus cuspidata
TTGTTGACAAGTCTTTGATATGTAGCTCCTACATTCTTCAACCCAAGTGGCATGACCCTATAGAAGTAAATGGTTGAATTGACCATAAATGAGGTTTTCTCGTGGTCCTTTTCTGACATAAGAATCTAATGATACCCAGAGAAAGCATCCAGAAAACTGTATAATCTATGAGTTGATGTGTTGTCTACAATATTATCGATTCGAGATAGGGGATAGTTGTACTTAGGGCATGCTTTGTTTAGATTCGTAAAGTCAATACAAACTCGCCACTTCCCATTAGCTTTCTTGACAAGAACAAAGTTGGTGAGCCAATCAGGATACTAGACTTTCTGAATGAATTCACATTTATGAGCTATGAAATTTCCTCTCGTATGGCTTCTCGCCGTTCTAGCGCAAACTGCCTCTTCCTTTGCTTCACCGATCTTGCATCTGGGTTTATGTTGAGTCTGTGTACTACAACTTCAGGGTCAATTCCAGGCATATCTTTGTTATTCCAAGCGAATACATCGATATTATGGGACAAACAACTAATAAGTTGGGCCGTAGTTATAGCATCAAGATCTCGACCAGTGGTAACTTTTCTACAGGGCTCGAGCTCGACGTCATCCATCTCTTCTACCAGGGCAAGCCTCCCACAATGCTTGAGGTCTAGCTCAACCTAGAAAATTTGCATGATGTCAGCCTTGATCTCCCGGACGCTGGTAACATAGCACTGTCTAGCTATGATTTGGCTTCCTCAAACCACCACGACCCCGTTACTAGTGGAAAATTTTACAGTCAGGTGAAAAGTTGAGATAATTACCTTGATTCTGTTCAGCAAGGGTTTTCCAAGTGTGGCGTTGTAGGCAATAGGAACACGAACTACATGAAAAGTTGTGATCTGCATTACCTGCTTCCCTTCTGATCCCAAGGTAAGAGGTAACCCATCAATGCCTTATGAGATAACGACACCGCCTCCAAAACAACGAATGGAGGTTTTCACCGACTTGAGCTGCTCGGTTGAAATACCCATCTAAACTAAAGCCTCATGTAACGGTACGTTAGTTGGCTTCCATTATTCACTAGAATTCTCCTTACCTCAAAATTAGTAATGATCATCGATATAACCAAGGCATCGTCATGTCATGAGGGAATAACAAGCCTCTAAGTCCTTTGAACCGAAGGTGATGTTTTCTACATTACCAAGTTCCATGCTCGAGATCGAGGGGTATTTCCTGGCTTACTGCTTACGCCCACTGTTGGAATCCCCTCCCGAGGCCGTCCCTTCGACATTGATATTGATGGTACCTACAGTTGGTTGCTTATCTCTCCTATCTTCAGGAGCCTTACCTTTATTCTGGTTGTTTCGCTAACGCTTGTCATGACTGACGTAAGCGCCTAGAAAACCCCTCTTGATGAGAGCCTCAATTTTCCTTTTTAGGGCGAAGCATCCTTCGGTCGTATGTCCATAATCTCGATGAAAGTCATAGTATTTGCTTTTGTCACGGGCTGCGGGAGGAGCTCGTAGTCTAGGAGGCCACTTCAACTCTTTAAGGTCTTTGATTTCTATCAAAATGTTAGACCTCATGGTATTCAAACGAGTTAATAATGTTGGATGGGGATCTTGTTTTGGCTTGCTTCGAAAAAGATCCAGACGCTGGTTAGACTCGTGGGGCCTCTTGAGATTGGGCTTCTTTAATGGCGGGACATCTCTCCTTGGGAATATGGTCTCCTCCATATTGATGTATTTCTCAGCTCAGGTAAGTATGTCAGTTATTAACTTGGGATGGGTCTTCGACAGAGATATTTTAAACGTTTCACATCTTACGGCATATGTTAGAGCAGAGATGACATCTGTGATATGTAAATCGAGGATCACAAGTCTTTCTTTATTAAGTCTTGTTATGAAATTTTGAAGTGTCTCGTTAGGTCCCTGACGCATCTGCATGAGTGATGTGGCTATCTTCCTGATGCGCTTACTACTTACAAAGAAGGTGGAGAACTTGTCAGCCAAGTCTGAAAAGGAAGATATGGAGTTAGGCTCCAATGTGGAGAACCAATCCCTGGCTGCGTTTGTGAGTGTCTAAGGAAAGGCTTTGCACATTACAGCGTTGGGTGTGACTTGTAAGTTCATGATATTCGTGTATATGTTGAGATGGTTGATGGGATCGGTTGTCCCATCATACTCCTTCACCCTAGGGTACTTAAACCAGTCCGATAGGGGGTATGACAAGACTTTCGGGGTAAAAGGCGTGTTAGAGGTAATCTGTGTTGCTACCTTGGACTTCTGAAGCATTCCGGCTGTGATTTGATTCCCTCCTGTATTATTCTTGCCAAGTCAGTAGAGTCTATAGTAATTGATCTCGAACCTAAGGGCATATGTGGTACATTTGATGTTCCCAATCACCGTGGCTGGAGCCGGGAGCCCGATCATCTGCCATGAGACCACTCTGCGGGGATGGTACTGGGGGTATACTTCTTTTATGTCCATCAACCCAATAATGGTGGATTAAGATCAGGCCCATAAGTTTGAGTTCGGGCATAACTACTTCTATACACATCAGTATATATATATCAAATCTATTAGATACAAATAATAACTAGATAGAGGATGATGGTATCTCTTTGATCATTCTTAATTAATTTTTAAAAATATAGAGAATTCAATCTCTATTTTAGCTAATGCAATCAACGACCAATTTTCAATAACAAATATCATATATGAATTTATTGGATTGAAGAATTTTCAGATTTTTCATCAAATGTCCATTTGATTTTTTAATTTCACATCATTATTGATTTAATAATGGTTCAACTGATTGTGCCAAACATTATTGAACTAGAATGTTTGCCATTGGAATAACTATTCAATTAAACAAAAGATATAGTTAATTCTCGAGAATATGATTACTTATAATATAATTTTATAAGAATCAATGTCTACATTGTGTGTTATTCTTCAAAGATAAATACTAATTCAAAATTATATATTTTTCGAAACATGTGCTATTTTGAAAGTACGTTATATTTATTATTGCTATTACTAGAGCAACATATCATTATTCTTTTGAAATATTAAAATTTTAATATCATACTCTTCAGAAGCAACATATTATTATTTAAAATATAGATTACGTAAAAAAATTACTATCTAGGAGCAAAAACATAATTTATGGTAGATTTTACGTAATTATGCTCTTCGAGAGATTAATTAAATTATTTAATACAATATTCTTCTCTCTATCCATAATTAATTAAATTTATGACCATCTTCTCTCTCTCTCTCTCTATCCATAATTCCACTCACTACCCACGAATCCAATTTGTCCGCCTACTCTTTCTCCCTTATTTCCTCTATCTACATATCCACTCATCGCCACCACAACCCTGATCGCTGCAACCATGACGCCTCTGTTGTACACGCCGTGACAGCAACAACAGAGGTATCATCACACTATGCGCCACAGCAGCAATGATGCACACGCGGCACTACAGTAGAGTTTACCCCTACACGCAACATTATCATTGTTGCTGCAGCAGCCGCTTTGCGATTTGGGAAAAATATGGAAGAGTGGACGCCGGAGTTTTTTGGATGGGTTTTGTTGGTAGTGGTAGTGGTAGTGCTTATTGTGGGTGGTGATCCTAGTGGTGGAGTTGTGGTATGGGGTGGAGATGATGTAGGTAGTGGTGTGGTGGAGGTGGGTAGGATGGGATGAGGTGAAAAGTATTTATGACCAATTACTCAAGTTATTGGGACCAATAAATTGGTTAATTTGTGACCATTAAATAATAGGTGATCGATAAAACAGATTTAATCACATAAAGTCAAAAATAACATAAACTTGGTCGCAAAAAGTCACAATTAACACATACAAGGTTGCAAATAGTCACAATTAACAGAAAATTGGTCACACTAAAGTCATTATTTACATATTAGATCACAAAATACTGTTAAGACATGCATAATCACATACAGTCACAGTCAAGACGGCATTGGTCACATATAGTCAAAGTTAACATATGAGGTTACATATGACTACGTTAAGAAAGATCTGGTCACATACAGTCACATATGATAAATTAATTTGATAATTTGTAATCGTGAAATAAGTTGTAACCTATAAAACTTGTGATTTGTGGTCGAGAAATAGGTTGTAATCTATAAAATAGGACTTTGTTCAATATAATTTGCACAACAATAGGTTACAGTTAGATAACAGCAAGTCACAATGAACACATTATACATCACAAACTATCACTGTGAAAACAGACATAGTCACAAATAGCACAAACAACACAAATTGGGTTATGGAGAGTCACAGTTAACACATAAAAGATCACAAATAGTCACAATTAATAGAAAATTGGCCACCCTGAAGTTATTGTCCACAAAAATCTAATTTCAAGCAGGGGTAAAATTGCAAGCAAGGCCTGTAATTTCATAAATTGCACTAGAGGCCCCACCCCAAGTCATCACCAAACTCTAATTTCTTCCATTTTCCTCTACACCGCCAGAGGGTAAACCTTAATTTTCCCTAGTTTTCCTCTGCGATGGTAGAGGGTGGCCACGAGCGGTGCACTATCTCAGGAGCACCGTCGAGTGACGTTGTTGTTGCAACAACAACAACATTAAGACGCTGCCTCGTTCACACAGAGCCACTTCACGTAACAGTGCTGCTTCACAACGCCATTGAGGAGTTGGCGTGGCTGCTTACGATGAAGGTGGTTTATCAGTCAGATGGAGAGATAGTAATAAGAGTTGGCATTCGGCATTCAACAACTAGGAAGGCCCATTTCAGTAATACATATAATATATTTTATTGTTATTGTTATTATAATTTAACACCTCATTTGTGAAACTTGTTTACAAGTTTGTTAAATTTGAATTTGTATTCTTATAGTATTGTATTTATGTATTTTTCCCTTTTTAATCACTTTGCATGTTCATCTCATTTTCAACGAAATTTAGCCCATAAATTAAAGAGTATTGAGAGATTTGAGTTGCAACTAAACCCTATATGTCCACACTATTAATTTTTTTGAACACAAATAACCTTTTAGTTAGTCATGATATCTAAACGGCATTTTTGACGCAATCGTAGACTCCAAATCATCATTTAGCCTCCGTTTGGATACAAATTTATAATAGTTTATAAATTCAGTCAAAATCAATATTAATTTAAATCACATTTTTTTATTATTCACTCATTTTCGTGGGATCAATTACTATTCTTTAATTTGGTTCATTTAATAGAACGTGGTGAAGATTAACAAGCCTCACCTTCCGGAGAGGCAACTTGGACGAAGCATGGACCACGTTGTTGTTTTAAGTAATGTGGCTCCCTTTGTCCTTGATAGATGCTTACATGGCTATCAGCGAAGCCTTGGTTATGACATTTGAATTCTAGGTTTTGTATAGATATGGTGTAAGTTGAGTCGTAAGATCAACATTTAAGCAACCCATAACTAGACAAAACCGAATATATGTGGGTGTTGGTTCGTGGCATATGGGCATGACACACATCAATTTAATTTTCTAATTTTTGGCTTATGTTTAACCTTTTTTTATCTTTTTTTCTTTATGGAATAAAATATATGTAATTTGATTGTTTACCAGCAGAAGTGCAGTAAGTGACTGTTTCTGTCCAATAAAGACCTAAATGTACCTAAATTGAAAGTTTGGGACTTCGACTGCTAATTACATTTAACTTCCAACCGGGATACGGCCACCAACAGGTTTAATCCACAATTAGCTGAACCGTTCGTGACTCTGTACTTGGTCACTCACTCGTGCCCGGCTACACTACGCAAAACCCATCCCCGAAGACCAGACCAGAGCTGGCATCTCAAGCTTCCAGGTTGGTTTTATTCATTATTATTTCGATTAATCATATTTTTTGTTGGGAATAAACTGTAAATGGAGAATGCCGAAAATCAAACTAAAATTGAATGTAATTTTGTTCCTGATTAGAAAATCCAAAGCCTTTATTTAGTTTAGTTAATTTTCGCTTTCTTCCCTTTAAATATGCTAATTTTTACCAGATTGTAACATAGATCCATGTGATTTTTAAGTCTGTAAGAAGATCTGTTTTCTAATTTCTGTGATCATATTGCCCATGTAAACTTGTTTAGAGATGAACCGATCGTATCGAGAAGACACTGTAGATCTTGAAGCTTCATTGCTTCAAATGATCAATGATCATGACCATACTTCTGCCATACTACGTGAACGAACCGGTCAGTTATATTCAACCGAATTCGTGCTTGGACTGTGAGATTGTTAATTTTTGGGATTTTATGAAGGCATTGAGTTCAATCATATTTCGTGATGTTTTATTTGTAACAAAATTAGATAAAGCAAAGAAAAAAGCAATTCAGACTGCAGTGCGCGTTTCAGATCTGTTGGTGAATTCAGTGAATGAGGGTGTTCAACAGGTCTTCATAAACGAGAAGCGAATTGAAATGGAAATTCGAGCTTTAGCTGCGACTATTATGCAATTTACGAAGCAGACCGATCAGTGGCTCACAGCTTCCCATGCTATTAACACTGCCGTTAAGGTTTATACACTCGGTCTTTGAATGATAACGATACTGGTTTTCGCCTCCTTCCATTGTAGTTTAGTACACGGAATTGTGATGGTTTTATATGCAACTGCAGCTTCTAGGATATTAGGTATTTGCTTATTACTAAATTGTTCACATCATAAGTGAAAATGACAATGGTTTGACCTAAACAACTTGAGGAAATGAATTCATGAGATTAAATTTTCAGACCATTGTTCTGGATCTTGGATTCAGTGGGTAGAAGTAGAACTATGGGAAGAACGATTCTTTCTTACTCTCCTTTTGCATTCTAAATATATAAGGCATTTATTCAAAATTTCATGAGTTATATACACCAAGATGAAAGATAATTCTTAACATATATCCATACAGATATGACTTGCAAGAAGTAAAAGACATTTATGAAAACTTTATTTTCGTTCATCAGCTTTGTTTAGGAAGTTAGATGAACATATTGATATAGTTAAATATGTGATTTTATACATGAATGTAGTTATTAGAAACAGATTAAGGATGCAACTTATTTATGACATTTACAATTGAATTAAAAGAGAGTGATAGCATTTGAGATTGAGGGAAATTTAGAAATTGTGAAGCGCTTCAGGTTCTATAATTTTACTAGGCTACATCTCATATGATGCTCATTTTTTCTGGAAAGAGTTTCATGCCTATTGCTGGGAACAAGAAATGTCAGCTCAAAATAAAAAAATATTTTTG
Source organism: Fraxinus cuspidata (assembly GCA_903798385.1). Taxonomy (NCBI): domain Eukaryota; kingdom Viridiplantae; phylum Streptophyta; class Magnoliopsida; order Lamiales; family Oleaceae; genus Fraxinus; species Fraxinus cuspidata. Next base: position 7,261 of record CAIGRP010001843.1, read on the forward strand.
CTCTATTTTATTGTCTCCTGGCTTGTCAAACAACCAACTATAATCTATGGAATACAGCACATTATGTCTGGGCTAGTTCATATTGATTTTGTCATTTTTTTGTAATCATGGTGATGTCTTCCTCTCTAGAAATGCATACTTACTTGATAAATGAGGGACAATTAAATGCTAAGGAATCATTGATTTAAAATGAAAAATCAAATTACTATAATCAGTTATCTGTCTATCACCAGTTCTAGCTTAGAAAAAGTAAGGATATCTGTCAGTTGGAATTTTTACCATAAATTGGATTACAACTTGAATATTTTTTTTACTCTAGGATTTGTGGTTGAATGAGACATAGGACAAGACTCTTATTCCTGAGATTTTATGGACTCTATATACAGGAAATTGGAGATTTCGAGAATTGGATGAAGACAATGGAACTTGATTGTAAACGCATTGGTGCTGCAATCTGCAACATTCACCAAGAATGATATGACGAGGCCAACTTTCAATTCCTGTCTTTTGCACAACTCTTGTCCTTCTCAGTGTACGTGTTTTGTCTCATGGGGCTCTTCTTTTATATCTGAAAATATGTCTTGTGATTGACTGAGTAGAAGCTCTAAAAATCTTCTTCTCTGTTTTATGGCATGTCCCCTACCTTATTATAGGGACTTTTTTAATGCTCCACACTTGTTTGTGCTGATTTATTTGTGTGCACTGGCCTTGTATATTTGACTGCTGCCATCCTCCAGCCTCCTTCCAGTTCAGTGCATATTTCAGTTATCTGTGTTGACAGTATAGTTTTCTAAGTTGCCTGTACTAACTGGAAATTGCCCTCACTTATCACTAGGCAAACAATAAGGCTACTGGGCCGATACTTATGGAATTTGAAAAAAAAAACGAAAAAACTCAATTTTACGTCATTTTCGTGATATTAATCTTACTAGGCATGTGTGAGTTGAATCAACTGGCTCATTCTTTATCTGGTTTGAGTCTGAAAGATGCAACTCGAGAAGTTTCTATCAACATAATCCTATGAAGCTGTTGTTACTAATTATGATACACCGACACAGACACTTGTGTCCGACACGATACGTGTCGAATACGCCAATACGCTATTTTTAAAAAAAGGTACAGACATAACACGTCATCGACACGTTGATTAAATTCTTAAAAATTCTTCATTTATATAGTATAAATTTAGTTTTATACTTGTTATTAATTTTTCTTGTCGAAATATTTTAAACATGAGTACCTAACAATATATAATATTTCTAATATAAAGAGAAAAATGATTACAGTAGAGTGTCTGATAAGTGTCGATATCAACTCGTGTCCGATACGGATGCGCTACCCTAATTAAAGTGTCTGTGCTACAAATGTTACTGAATTAGAATATCCATCCGATCAAAAGAATAGGGTGATTGTTGTTTCTGTAGACCAACCTTCCACAGAAAATATAAGATATTTGCATGTTATAGGCCATTAATAGCGTCAAACTGGAATGTGGAGGATATGAGTTTATTGCTGATGGTAAGTAGAAAAATCAACATACAAAAGATGGTATAATCTAAACTCTAACCATGGAACTGATAGGTCTATATTTCCCATGAGTGCTAAGGTTTTAAAATTGAGAATTGTTTCGCTAGCATAACCCGAAATCTGCACAGTAGTAGTGGGTCTAATAATGCGTGCAGGAAATGAGCCAATAGCCCAAGGAGTTTAATTTGATCTCAGACTTCCACTTTAGGAGTTCATGAAAGGTAAGAGGGCAAAATAAACTCATCAGGCTTTTTTCCCCCCACTCCAATCTTTGGTCTTTTCTGAAGAGTCCTGTGTTTTTACAATTTTTTTTCAATTGCATTACGCATCTTGGGCTGCAGCTGGTAGTGTTTTTCTGTTTGTATGGATGGATCCGTGGTTTGCAGCAAATGAAAGTGATATTTTGATGAGTGGAGTACAAAACTATTATTCTTTGAGGCTAGGCATATTTACCAGCCATCAGGGGTGGTTTCTTCTTGTACTTGTATCCTAGATTCCAAGTGATGATAAAATTTTAAAAATTCTGATGTTCTACAAGTTACCATTCAGCTTTTTGTGCACCCGATAATTTGTTATAATACTAATCAACCTTTTCCAGTTTAATGCATATAAACTTCAGTTTTTGAAATACCTTTTTTTTTAATTGAACAACATTATATTCATATTTATTTTATTTATTTATTTATTTATTTTGCCTAGGTGGGGGGCTTGGTGACCCCCTATCTGTAAGTTAATAATAAAGTACGTGTGTGGGGGATATGCTCCTTACCTCCACAATTACAGAGAGGATGTGGTGAGGGTTCGCATAAGCTGAATATGGAGGTACTAACTCCATCATAAATAGTTGATGAAAACCTTAATAAAGCTATAAATTTGAAAGTACTACTTCCATTTGCGAACACCCCCAACATACCTTGCATGTCTCCATGTTCGAGTATTTAGGTAGTCTCCCTCTCCATCCCCTTATTAGCAATATATTTCGCTTGCCTTCTCTAAATATGTGCATCAAACAGCTCAATTCGTTTATCAACAATTTAATTCCATCAACCCTTTTTGAAATACTTGGTACTGTTGTTAAACTCGTCTTTTAGGTTTATCTCGGGTCAGAGGTTTTCACAATGACGATAGGGTGGGAAGCATACTGTGATCACCTATCTGTGAGGCCTAGTGGATGACAGTTTTGCAGGAAGCCTTGTTGACGTGTTTATAATCTGCTACTGTCAAATCTGCACTAAAAGATTTTTCACGATGCCTTTGCCAGCCAGTAGTTTTGAAATATCAGCTGTAAATATGTGCCTGCACTTACTTACATAGACATCTCAGCACCATAAATAGGAATGGGGAGTTGTGTATTTTACAAGAACTACTGTGAGAATTTCTTTGATGAGCACCTTTGTTCTTCTTTGTTTACTGATTCTTTTAAAGTTCTAATATAATTATGGTAAGAGATTGCAAACTTTACATATCTGTTTTTAGTATTTGTGATTGTTAGGCCATCTTGTTTTGATAATTGTATGCTTTTCTTTTCTTTTTCTTTTTCTTTTTTGTTTTTGTGTAAACTGAAAGTGCGATGGATTTAACAACTCTATTTGAGTTATTGTTGTTACTAGAGTATAAATTCTCACTTCGAACAATCTGAATATACAAACACTGACATAATTACTTTAATGTAATTTGCACAGCGTAACAATAAGATAAACAGGATCATAAAATTAATTTGAGTTCACCGACTTCACAATGTTTCCTTAAAATGAATTTGCTGCCTTCAAATGTGTTAAATGTGTTAAACAATCGTTTTTAAGGATAGAATAAATTTCGACTCCTACAGAAGCAGCTCAACAATCTACAAAAATTCCAATGAACTCAATGAAGCATTTTCACTTCGAGAACAATATTAGAACGAGAGAGAGAGAGAGAGCAGATGAAGTTTGCAATGGAAATGGTGTAATTATTCTAGCAGCAGGGCGTGTATTTATAGATTCGTTCGTGGTCACTCGAACATCCTTCAAGCTTTTTCAAAAAGTTGTCACTATTCAGATAGCCTCCAAATTTGAACAGAGGACATTGTCTAGTATTGCATCTGTTACGTCGGTTAATAGACAATCAACACCAAAAAGTTACTCAGAAATAAGTTAATCAGAATTTATTTCATTAAGTACCCAAAAAATTTGATTAATTATATTTTAGACCCAAAAATTTAAATAATTTTTTTTTTTCAAAAAAGTTAATATAACACAAGGACGCACCCTCACCCCCAACATGAACTAGACACGGGCACGTGCTCATGCAGTGCTAATCAAAGCCGGCCGACTGGACAGACGGACGATGGCGGCTCGTGTGGGTTTAAGTTTGAACTCAATAGGATATAGGTCTTTCAATTTCAAAGACTATTAGTACCCTTTGAGATCCAAACTCAATTCTTAAACTTTAACTGTATCCATACCGAAATTTTCTAACTTTCTTATGTGGGATAAATATTTGACAATTTTCAAAAATAAAATTATTCACTAATTTATAGTTTCGTGTTGGTTACTTTGACATCTAATATCTCATTCAATTCTAAATGATTTTTGATAAATAAATATATCACGTTAATCACATCACGGAATAGAACGTGAATGTACTTGAACCCGTTAAAATTGAAGTATGTATCCCACTAAAATTGGAGTTCAAAATTGGCTCAATTGACTAGTTAATAAACCATTTTCAGAAATCTCGCACATGAATTAAACATGTTGACATTTTCTAAACAACATCTGATTTTTTTTTTCCCTAAGTATAAATAAAAAAAACTACTTCGGGATAAGTAGCAAAAGAATTTAAAAATTCCCTAGTAAAATTTATCGAATTTACTTGACCAATTAGTAGCAAGATCTTTGAACAGTTAACCGTTCGTTTAAACCTAGACAATACAAATCACACAATTCCCTTCGAACACAATCGGTTCTCACATTTCTATCTATTTTGGCCTTTGGTGCCTCTTGGTTCATGAGTGGTATTTTTTGAGAATTTATCTCCACATAATTCTCTTAGAAGCGGCCCCTTCTTACTCACATTGGTGATCTACATAAAGAGTATTCTGCATAGAAAATTCGAATGACATGCATCAACCGCAGTCAATTTCTCAACATCACTTTCTTCCTCGGTATATGAAGGTGCACCTTTTTCGAGAAATTTTGCCGAACTTGTTAGATAAAAAAAACATTTTATGTTGAAAACGCTTAAAATTTAACCCATTAAAGTTCTCTAGTTTTTCCCTGGTCGTATTGAGAATTGTAGTACCATAAGTTACCATTTCTGAAACGCGATCAAAAGATAAACAATGGGAAGGAGTAGAAACATAATGAACTAGAATAAAAGCAAATTCGTTTTAAAATTGTTGTTATTGAAGTATAAATTCCTCCTTCGAACAATTTGAATATACAAATACTTACAAAATTATATTAATATAATTTGCACAACGTGACAATATGATCAACATGATCAGAAAATTAATTTGAACCTACCGACTTTACGATGTTTCCTCAAAACGAATTTTCTGCCTTTAAATGTGCTAAATGTGTTCAGCAATCGTTTTCAAGGATATCACAAATTTCGTCTCCTATGGAAGCAGCACGACAATCTGCAAAAGTTTCAACGAACTCAATAAAGTGTTTTCACTTCAAGAACAATATCAGAACGAGAGAGAATGAGATTCAAAGTAGAGAAAGTTTGCAATAAAAATGATGTAATTATTCTGGAAACATGGTGGGCTATTTATAGACTCGTTTGTAGCCATTCAAACATCCTTTATGCTTTTTTAGAACAGTCGTCATTGTTCAGACAGCCTTCAAACTCTAACAGACGGCATTGTTCAATAATGCGTATGTTAAGTCGGTTAACAAACTTCTGTTACATCGTTTAACAGATGACTGCTACATCGATTAACAAACCATCCAAAAAAAATTATCGAAAATAAGACAATCAAAATTAATTTCATTAAGTACCCTAGAATTTGATTAATTATAATAAATTTTCTCTAAAATGTTTATATAGTACAAGGACCCGCAACTGAACACGAAACGAATCATACCCGGACATGAGAACATTCTTGTGCCAACAGGACGACGACGGTGATCGCATGTAAGTTTAGTACTGAACCCTATAGAATATAAGTCTCCTCACTTCCAAAAACTATTGATACCCTTTGATGCCCAAACCCAATTCCCAAACTTCCACTATATAAACCACACCAAAGTTTGTTAAGTGGGATAAATGTTTAACAATTTTCAATAAATCAAATTATTCATTAGTTTATAGTTTCAAGTGGGTTATTTTGACATCAAATATTTCATTCAATTCTAAATGATTTTCGATAAATAAATATATCACGTTAATTACCTGCAGAGTAGAATATAAATGTAATTGGTCCCGTTAAAATCGAAGTACGGGTCCCACTTGGAGATCAAAATTGATCCAATTCACTAGTTAATAAACCAATTCCAACAGATATATCTTGTGATTTTTGAAGTACATTAAACATCTTCCAGTGAGTTTTATTCATGTGCTCATCACACCGACTCTTGTAATTTGTATGGACAAATTCAAAGTCATATGACAACCAGCCTAGATCATGCACCAAGACCTCCAAGCAATTATGTGAAATAGAAAGTGACGACTTTCTCAATAGAATATGGATGACAACAAATTAAGTCTAATTCTCAACGACTTCGTGAATTCGTTTTTACTACTTTGCATGTTTTATTGCTAGATCTGCTAAAAAAAATTAATAAATAATTTTTTAACAACTTATTAGGTCGGGTTAGTTTTCCTCTAGCTCCTCTCTTTAGGAACCAAAGTCTACACATTATGTCTCAACTACATAAACAATTATTTCCTTAATTTATCGTCGATCAATATCACTTTCATTTATTGACATATCTTTAAGAAAAGCTTCAACGGGACGGTCTTATAGTCACAAGCGGTAGAATTGTCCACTTAAAGCACGATACTTCAGACCACTCAAATTGAGATACCGCAATGTGCAAGATGATAAGAGAAACAAAGAGGATGTGCAACGTCGAGGCCAAACAATGGGGGACTCGAGGTCTCAAGTGATGTTATTTGAATGAACATTTCTACCACTTGTGCATATAATACCATCTTACTGGAACTTTTTCCTCTCTCATCTTATTTCATACAATTATGTTATAGGTACAGAATTGTTTTGACGGGAAATTTTGGCAGACAACACTTGACATAACAGCATTGGAAGATGGGAAAAAACAAGAAGTCATTCAAATTTGGCCACGTCAGCTTCGGTATCAATTATGTCAAAATTTTCGTGTACTTAGAGCGTTATTGTATTTCATATGACCATGTGTCCATCTTCAACATCCTCATTCGCTTTTCACTTTTGTATTCGTTTCAATATAATCATGCATCCATCTCAACATCTTCATTATTACTTTTTGAAGCATTGTCTCATTGATGTTAGCCTTCAATAATCCAACACTTCGCGATACTCAGATTGTAAAGCATGGCTTTAGCAGACATTGCTCCTCGTAATCTTTGTTGGACTGCAGATCGTATACGCAGCCAAAATGTCTTCCAAAATTGGTTTGTATGGCACCAAAAAATTCTTGCAAATGTCAAGTTCTATTAAATCTCAATCAAGAGCGGGGCAAAAAAATTATGCTGGGTAAAAATATCGAAATGAGTTTTAAGGCCTTACACCTTGAGCCTGCAGAATATTTTCCTTTGATATCGAAACAAATTGATTTCATGACTTCTCTAATAATATTACTGTCCGTTGCACTAAAAAATGGGCACGAGTAATTAAAATGGTATATTGGGTAAAGTAGAGTAGAGTAGATAGAATTGGATGGTATTAGAAAAAAGAAAAGAAACTAAATTTTTGTGTAATGTAAATGTCCAATTTAGTCCAATATTGTAAGTAAACTGCTCAGAAGCAACATCAAACGAAGTGAGTATCGAAACACATGTTAAGTGCACACTATCACTTTTGAACAATAAAAATAAGGGATCTCAAGAATAAAGGGCAGGCAGGTACATATTTCTGATTCTTAATGACCCAAAAGAACTATCTGCTTTTCTAAGGTGTCCTACAGTGTAACCCTAGAACATCAGGGCTGTACTTGTTTCTAGTCCAACCGTTGACAAGAAAAAACGATCTCCTTCCTCGGTGTAAAAGAAAATCGTCCCTATCTTATTTGAACATCAAGTGTATTTGCAAAAATGTGCAACTGATTTTCCCAGAAAAAACGAAGTAAAAGAACTAACTTTGTCCTCAATCGAATCGTAACAAAGTATTAGTTGAGCATTTTCTAGGAGTTACCGCATGAAAGGAACCAAGTATCTCATCTCTGTTCCATTTCCATTGGACAAATAGTATATCTTCTTCCAGTTTTCATCTGAAAATGCATCATGGCTTACTAGCCTTTGCCTGCCATAGATAGATAATTTTAAATAAACTTGAAGAGTAGTGAGAATCAACGAAACTACATTTTACACATCAACCATAACTAAAAATTTTGTAAACTTCCTTTCTTTTTCGAATATAGGAATTGGACAGGCTTAAATTTTAAGGGATCTCTTCCCAAATAAATTTGGTGTATTTTGAAGGGATCTCAGCTTTTTTGGACTATATTTTGCATGAAAACAAAACCTCAAACAAAAAGAATGTAAAAAATTAGATCGTGGTGCTAATACCTCCCACAAGTAAATGACATTTGATCCAATAGGGCACCCACGGTCACAGACCTTCCATCTCTTCTTTACTCTATTATTTTTTCATTTGACTTTCATTAATCTCAGTTCACAAGGCATATATGAATTTAAAATTTCGGAGTTACCCTAGCTAATTAACATATCATAAAGAACTATACAAAAAGGTCAAAGGACCAAATGAAGCTGTAGACACAAGAAATATCCGATCAGCAGACAGCAGATAATAATGACTCCCTCCGGCAATATCTAAGATCTTAATTTAAAAATCATTTCTAGTATACTGATAATCAAATTAATGCCAAAGGGGAAATCATAAGTTCAGTTGAGCAAACCTTAGATAGTAATGGCAAACAGAAGCAGCTTCATCCAAATTGTACCGAGGAAAATTGATGCGAGCATCAGTGGGAACATCTGGTAATTGCTGCCGAAGTTTCCCTACTGCAGTTGAATGAGAAAAGGCACCCACCATCATGTCATTCTCGTGAAGCATCGACCTGAAAGCATTCACCTGCAAAATGATATGTGACACTAACATCATGCAGCATCAATATAAAAAGGAAATTAAGCTTCGGGTCACCTAGAGCAAAATAAATAAATAAAATTTAATTCATATGCCTCCCTAAGTCAGAGCATATGACTGTCGTATAGTCACATCAAGAAATAAATAACAAACTGTAATTTGGGTTCTCTACTCAAGTGTGCTAAAAATGATTCAGGNAAAATAAATAAATAAAATTTAATTCATATGCCTCCCTAAGTCAGAGCATATGACTGTCGTATAGTCACATCAAGAAATAAATAACAAACTGTAATTTGGGTTCTCTACTCAAGTGTGCTAAAAATGATTCAGGGGTAACTGAACAATCTCACTTGGCTTTCGAAAACAGATGCATGTGCCAAGTATAATTTTGATATATGACTTCCGATCTTGCATT
>CAIGRP010001844.1:0-25834 GCA_903798385.1 Fraxinus cuspidata
AACGAAACTAAGCCCGTGACAATATGCACCCAAGCAAATTATTTGGAATTCCTCGGTAGTTCTTGAACCCTTCATAGAAAAATAATCAGGGACATAGTTGCTGCTAGGATGGTCTTGTTCTTGTGATGATTTTAGAGGGAGGCTCTGTTACTATGTCCTTGGATATTGGTACTCACTTTCCCATTCAATGTAGTAATCTTTTCTACAATCTTTAAATGTTGAGAAGCATTTTCATAAACAGAGGAAGCCCCATGGTTGTTGCTTGAATTAACACAAGCAGAAAAGGTTGCAAACTCTCCTATCTTTAGTTCACTCTTCTTTGAAAATGATGAAATTTTCCCTGAAAACATTTCTAATGGTTAGGCATATATAAGGAGATAAGAGAGTGGAAAAACACCACACACACACACACACACACACACATAGAGGTAAAATGCTTGAGAATTGCAAGAGCATTCACCTGTTAGTCTATCACTTCTTCATGCAACACTAGACAACCCACCCGAGAAGCCTGAGTATCTAGTCTCTATAAGAGCAGTAATAATTGTAGCATTAGTCTACAATAAAGTTGCATGGGCAAAACTAATGCACATGAAGCAAATGTAAGTTAAAGACTATAGACTTAGCAGCAAAAGAATTACACTGTTCATAGATTAAAAAAAAATTAATTTTCTATACATTTGAAGATCAACACATGAATTGAATTGTTGAAGTATGACCCAAATTCCTATTTGGATTAGAATTGGGTTGGTTAATTGATAAAAGGAACAAGAGTCTTCTGAGTTTGGAAGTCCAATTAAAAAAGGGATCAAAGTTCATCAATGATTGAAAGTTTGATTGGTAAGAGAACTATGGATAATTGAAGACTTGGTTTTGGAATGTTGAACAACAAACTAACATCCAAGCGCTTGGTTCGGGGATCCTAAGCACCCATAACTGAAGAAATGGTAATTTGGCCTGATACGCAACGCCCAGAGGTGCCATGGTCACGGCACTCGCCGATCACTTCCCGCAAGTATGCTGCTCGAGCGACAGAGTTATTCGGTTTGAGAATCTTTTTTAGATTCTAATTCATTTCTTGTATTGTATTTTATCCAAAATACTTGTATTGAGTTTTATAAATACTGATGTATCACCTAAATAAGTTTTGAGATAAACATCAAAGTAAGATGATCTAGTTTATAAATAGAGACTCGTTTATTTTGAAATAGGTTAAGAGTCTTGCGAGATCCTTTTATAATTCTTTGATATTGATTATAGTGAATTTTTCGCCTCTACCCATGATTTTTCCCAAATTTGGGTTTCCACGTTAAATCTAATGTGATTTTTTTTTAATCTTGTCATATTTTAATATTCATAACAAATGGTATAAATTTTATCATCGAGTTATTGCAAATTGACTTGTTGTCTAACAAGTGGTATCAAAGTCAAGGATCAAAGTTCTTGGGAGAGTCAGTTTGGTTTCATCTTAAAATAAATTTTGATCAATTCAGAAAGAGGTTTGATTGTTTCGGGATAGCAAGTATGAAGTTTGAAATTCTGCTTTTGGATCCTAACACCAGATTTTCATTGTGGCAAATCAAGATGGGAGTAGTTTTTGCCCAATTGGATTTGGATAATTCTCTATTAGGACTGGATAAGAAGTCCTCAACTTTGACACGGGAGGAGAAGCGGCTTAAGGATCGGAAGACCCTATTACAAATACATCTTCATCTTTCAAATCAATTTTTTTCAAGACGTGTTAAAGGAGAATAGTGTTGCTGCATTATAGTTGAAGGTGGAGCAGTTATGCATGACTCGGAGTCTAACCAACAAACTACATCTAATGCAGCGTTTATATTCTCATCGCTTGTTAGAAGTTGGATCTTTGGAAGATCATCTGTCTGTATTCGAGAAAATCGTCATTGATTTGGAGAGCATGGAGATCAAGTACGATGAAGAGCACTTACAGTTGATTTTGCTATGTTTGTTGTCTGCTTCATGTATGATATTCAGGGACACCATATTGTATAGTCTTGATGATCTCACCATTGATGAAGTTTATGATGCGCTTTATTTTAGAGAGAAGATGAAGCAGTTGGTTGTCGGATTGAAGCTCGGGCAGAGGTCCTCGTTGTTCGTGAGAAGGATTCGAGCGGTCATGAGAAGGGGTAGGTCTGAGGCTCATGACAGTGATATAGTCTGTTATTTCTGTTAGAAGAAGGGGCACAAGAAGAAAGATTGCTCGAAGTGACAGAACATGAATAAATTAATTGTTATAGATCAGAAGGGACAACCTTGTAATTCTGGTGAAACTAGTCTTGTAGAAGAATATTACAGTAATTGAGATCTTTTGGTTGTTTTGACGGCGACTCCAAACCTAACAAGGATTGAATTCTTGATATGGCTTGCATCTTTCGGATATGTTCAAATAGGGATTGGTTTGCAACATATAAAACTGTTACAAGGGGTTTCATGGTAATGTAAAATAATTCACCTTGCAAGATAGTTTGTATTTGTAAGGTCGGAATCAAGATGTTCGATGAGACGATCAGGATACTTGGTGATGTGAGACATGTTCCAGAGTTGAGGCAAAATGTTTCCTCTTTAAGTACTCTTGATTTAAAGAGGTACAGGTAGATCGATAGAGGTAGAGTTCTGAAAGTTAACAAGGGTACTAGAGTTGTAATAAAGGGACAGAGAAAGTCCCAATTATATGTCTTGTGTGGTTCTACGATCACGATTGATGTAACTGTCACCAAAAGAGATGTTAGACCTAAGGGGAGGTTCGATGAGACTATTATGGTTGCTTATAGTTTGATAAGCATTGGCTTAGATTGAGCCGATAGTGATTAGGTTGCTCGTGGGGGATAATTCGAGCATGTTTGGTAACTCAGGTAGAATTGGTAGTAAACGAAATGATTCAAGCAGGTTTGGGGCCCAATGTAGTTCTGCTAATAAGAAGGGTTAGAATTTTGTTCACATTTGCTAAGTATGCCCGAAGGGGCATGATAGAGGAGGTGGAGTTTGTGTTTGGAACACTTTGTTTAGAATTGCTTGAAAAATAATTCATAGTATTGAAATTTGTGTCAATGTGGAGATTGTTGGAGTATGACCCAAATTCCTATTAGGATTAGGATTGGGTTGGTTAATTGATAAAAAGAACAAGAGTATTCTTGGTTTGGAAGTTCGGTTGAAAAATGGATTAAAGTTCATCAATGATGGAAGTTTAATTGATAAAAGGACTTTTGATAATTGAAAACTTGGTTTTGGGATGTTGAATGGCAAACAACCGCCAAGCTCTTGGTTTGAGACACCTAGGCGCCCATAACGGAAGAAACGGTGAAGTTTGGTCCGAGATGCAACGCCCAGGTGCCATGAGTGCCCAACTACAGCTTGCTTCTTGTGAGCTTGGCGCTTGAGCGGTAGAGTTATCCAGTTGGAGAATCCTTTTTCGATTCTGATTCGTTTCTTGTATCGTATTTCATCGAAAACACTTGTACTGTGTTCCTATAAATACTCCACGTGATGTATCACCTTAATAACTTTTAAGATAACATAGCAAGATATTATATAGCATTAAGAGAATATCGAAGCGAGATCTAGTTGATAGAGAGAGAGAGACTCACATATTTTGAGATAGGTTGAGAGTCTTGTGAAATCCTTTTGTACTTCTTTGCTATTGATTATAGTGAATTCTCTACATTGCTCGGGATTTTTCCCGAATTTGAGTGTTCACGTTAAATCTTGTGTTCTTGTGTGATTATTTTCATCTTTTCTTTGTTTTAATATTCATAACAATTGGTATAACTTCTATCATCGGGTTATTGCAAATTTGCTTGTTTTCTAACATGAATGAATATGCACCAATTTTATCTAGTAGTTCTTTTTTTAGTCAATGTTCCTACGAGTTCCAATTTTATCACGCTGACTCCAAATTTCTGAAAATGGTACATATCTTATTATTAGAAACTGAGACATCTTTGAATTTTTTTTTCTCAAAACATAGTCCTTCAAATATCACTAATGGTAGGAGCGCAAGCCTCTGCTCTCTCTCTCTCTCATATCTATATTCCTCGTCCCCCAAAATTTCAAAAGTTAGGGGAAGCTCATTTGTCACAAAATACATAAACTTCCTGTTTTAGTTTCTCAGAAATTCTCAATTCACCTAGAATTATAGATTCACTACAAAACCAGCTACCAAAAATTGATCTTGTTGCATTTTATTTTCCATCCATAGACGGCAAGCCCGACACCTTCACGTCACCTCTTGACCTGACCTGACCAGAGCATCATTGCTTGTTATTATGAGCAATTTAGGACTGTATATATATATATATATATATATATATATATATATATATATATGTGTGTGTGTCTGTATGTATGTATGTATGTATATATATATATATATATATGTATGTCTGTGTGTATGTATGTATGTGTGTANACCGGAGTGTAGTAGTGCTATGCATGAAAACTCCATACCACCTATATTCGGTATAGATTTTCATGTTTCACTACATATGTATGTGTATATGTATGTATGTATGTGTATATATATATATATATATATATGTATGTATGTATGTATGTATGTATGTATGTATGTATGCATGCATAATTTTGGTTTGCTTTTGTTATGTCAAGTACAAGCACCGTTAATTTTGAAATCAAGGGCAAGGAAGATGGGCCATGAACCATACTATTTATATAGTTTCCTTGACAGATTGACAGATGCTTGTCAAAAAATTCGTCAAAACACCCCTGTATAAGTAGCTTAATTAGATGGAAGCATCAGGAAAATCCAATAAAGTTAATAAATAATGTTTCTTGTATGTAAGGAGCTACATAATTGTTTATATACAAATGAGATGTAAAAAGATAATGTAATTTTTTTTATTATTTTTAATTTGGTTGACGAAAATTCTAATCCAATTATATTTCACCGCATCATGTGTATATAAACATTATTTATATGTATCACAATCAAAAGTTAATAATCCCTCACAATCAAATTATTTTTTGATGGCCATGTAAGATTATTGATCGTTAGTATGCCCTTGTTTGAACTACATTATTTTTTTCATTATTATTCTTCTACTCATTTTCAACCACACATTCTTTAATAAAATAATATTTTTCATCATATCAATAACTTTTCATTTTTTTTCAATCACATATTCCCCATCACATCAAACAAAAAATACATTCTTGGACTCAAAATGTGCACCAAACAGGGGCTATGTAGTAGCCAGCAGTGGAGTCAGCACCCGACAAGGGGGCGCGATCGCCTATGTTTGCTCCGCCAAAATTTATGGTAGCTGTCGGGTGCCAAGGAGGAAGTTGGAAGCACGGGGACGGATTGCAAAGGGATTAGGGAAGATGAAAATTATGTAGATTGGGCTAATCCTTTTTTTTTTTTAATTATGGGCCTTTTCTTTTGGGCCTCTTATTGTTGTTGTTATGCAAGCTGCTTGGTTTTATTGTTATTGGTTTGTAGTGTTTCACAATTCAATTGCAAAATCAAATAACAAATCCAAGCAATTCCAAACAGGCAAATCCTATCTCACTCACTTCTTCCAACTGCAGCGCTGCCTTGCCCTATGACCTCTTGTCGGCGCCTGTCCCCTCCAATCTCTGCCACTGTCCCACTGCATCGCCGTTATGACTACCAACTCCTTGAGTTATTTTAGTTCATTTTTTGATTTATCATTTATGATTTATGGTTTATATTTTATTTTCATTTTTATTTGATTTCTGGAAAGAGTTTTGCATATATCTATTACACATTTATGAGTTTGGAACCTTCTTCTCATGTATACAGATTTTTCCCTAATTTACTGTCTAAATAGAAAGCAATGCTCAATGGTATGGCTTATATAATTTAGTTCATTATAATTAGAAATAACATATTCTATTTTTAGTGTCATGAATAGAATTGTGATTGTGCTATCTTCAAGATTTTTGACTTTTGAGTGTATCAATTAGCCGACAGTAGGAGTTGAGTTGAATGCAGTGCTTAGATATGATTGACAAACAATATTGAAGTATGTGCAATCAATACTTAAAAAGTTTCACAAGGTATTTGGATTTCGAATATCAATTTTCAGTTTTATCAAAAGCTTTCTATAATCAAATTATCATTCAGTATTCTTAGTGATCCTTGCTAAACCGATCTTCAGCTGTTTCATGATATGTTGCTTAATCGTAAATAAAACCATTGTTTGATTCTTTATTAGGATGAAGGGAGAATATTCATAAAGTAATGTTGATGAAACTGTTGTATTTCTTTTTGCTTTTGTTTTAATATTTTGATAATTGATGGTGATCGGGTCTTGTTCACTCATAAATACATTGCGTTTACATATGGTAGTGTGCTAGTTAAAACTTCGTCTATAGAAATAGTTGAGGAAAGGAAAAAAGTTAATTAAATGGAGTGTTATTTAGAGAATGAATATGTGTACTTCATTATCATAATTGTTTTAAGTCTCATGTTAAATTAAGCACCGACTAACGACGAGCATGTATTCAATTGCTATTGCGACAGTTGACCGTTGACAATCAATGGTCAATGGCCGTTCCAGCGACAAACAACCCTGGATCCGCCATTGGTAATAGCCATGCTAGTGTTTAGAATTAACAATTGAAGGAAGTGACTTAAATTGAGAACTTAAAATATAGTGATCTATTTGATATAATGTCCAAGTTTAGAGGCTTAATTGACACAATTTCATGTACAAAACAGAAAATTAAGTCAAATTATAGTGACCGGCAAATGAAATTAATCCATTCGAGTGGAATTGATTTCTTACTCTTTTTTCATAAAATGATTACAAGTTTTAATTAAAAAAAAAAATTAATTGAATAAACAAAATTGATTAAACATTCTGCATTGTACTTCTCTGTTTTCGCTAAAAAAAAATAAAAATAAACAAAAAATGATTAAAACATTCTATATTGCACTTTTCTGATCGAGGACTTAAGGATCCCCAAAGGTTCATCTCTGAGGCTGTTTCTGCTGATATTAATGAAATCTAATCCCTTTTTCCTTAAAAAAACAAAAAAACAAATTCAAAATTTGAAACTTTATTTAGGACAATTTTTGCCAATTAATTAATGTATTATGTCACTGCAACGTTGCGTAGAAGATAATTTCTCTTTCTTAAGAATACTCTAATTTCTTAAATTTAATATAGTATAAATACAATGAGTACAAAAAATTAAATTAAAAAGTCCCTAATTAAGTTATATAAACTAAATGGGAAACATCATAATTTTCTTATAATTTAATGGTCAAAGTCAAATATTAATTTTAATCACACGTTTTGCGAGCAACAATCATTTGTATTTTTCTTTCTTTAGAAGTATCTTTGTTAAAGTATTTAAAAAATACATATTTTATTATTAATTATTTTTTTATAAACAAGTTCTGAAAAATAATTTTTGGAAGATAATTTATAAATTTGTTTCATTATTTTTATTACTGGATAGCTATTTATATAATTTGTTCATGTCATTTTGTCGCATGTTTCTCATCTTTAATGTCCTCTTGAGCAATGGGCATCCTTTAACGTATTAGATTTGCATATTTCTTGCATATATATTATTTTAATAATTTACAATTATATACCATTGTTGCACAAAGTGATGATCGAACCATTCATAGAAGTCGAATACATATATTTCATAGAAAAATCAAAACCACGTCTTGCACATTGTAATACTTTTATTGTCATTCATATCATCACAAGAGAACACGATGACATAATTTACATTCTAATTTCAATAAATACTACACTAGTAGTACTTTACATGGAAGTCAAATTGTAGCTTTTGGGTGCATCGTGCATGTCACAACTGACATCATAGACAATATGAAGTCGATTACAAGAATCATTGATCACCTATAAGTTCAATTCGTAACCAAATTCATTTTCAGTATCTTAGTTTAGTTCATTATGACATTCCTTTCACTCTATACTACACTCCGACTAGTCGAGATTTTGAACGTGCATCCACAAACTCGATATCTCATTAGTATGTAAAGGCTTCACAAGATAGTCCACAGCTCCAAGTCTCAATCCCTTTATAGTCACAGAAACCTGATCCTGATCCTCTGTTGTCAAGACTTGGAAAATGCAAAAAGAAAATAATTAATTTCCTGTTGTCAAGACTTGGAAAATAATTATTTTTGCAAAAGATTAACTTGATTTTGGAACAAAAACTTACTTATGTGTGGAATCTTTTGCAAGTCTTCATTAGACATGATATACCTTAACAGATGTACATCATTGGACATAAGAAGATCAACCTCAGCAAGTATGATGTCAGTACGAGGTCCCTCAGAGTTTAAGACATCAAAGATTTCTGTCTGACCGTACTGCAGCTACTGCAAAAAATAATTCATTTTTTAGGGTAACATTGAGTCATCGACTATATGATACTCGATAATATCAAGAAAGAAAAAGAAGCAATCTCATCTACTGCTGCTTAGCAGACGTGCTTCGAAGGAGAATGAACACCAAAGCTTGTGATTTAAGGCATTCGTCTAAACTACGAAAGAATTTTCTTCATGGGGTGTTTGCATTTATGTCAAAATACGCATTTTTGGCAAGCAGATAATCGTTTTCTTGATTTTATGTACTGTACTTAGAGTGGGGATCTTTTGGTAGCAAGGGGCAGACCAAAACTATGGGAAATACAAAAAGGGATTCATGTAGTCAATCCCAAATTGATCGGAATACGACTTGCTGTTATACATTGTACTTGTCCTCACTTTCCTGACACTAACATATATAGCAAACGCGCCACTTACCAAATTCCTTTAGCAGAAAACTATGAACTGCCCTACAAATTTTAGTATGTTTTGTTTTCCCAACAACCCCACACGTGTGTTGGTAAAATATCTTGATTAAATTCATATTCAGTCCGTCGTTGGTTTACCAAATTCTAAGGGCACGCCTAAATCCTAATTGTTAGTTATACTAGGCTTACTATCTATCTATCTATCTATCTGCAGATTCCCCTCCACATTATGTGCTTAATATTAATATTTTGGGACTCGCTTTGAACAAGATTAAAGAAAAGAGACGTATAATCTATTAGTAGATTGTATTCTCAAATTCAGCATATTTACTTCACTTCTCAACAGAAAACTCAGTCAAGTGTCGTCTGTTAAAACAATGACAAAAGTGAGATTCACGCATTAATGACAGGAAGCATTATGGGTTTGTAGGCAATATTAATGAAATGCTAAGCAAACAAAACCAATAATTGGAACCTTTTAGAGTTAAACAAGAGATTGTAGGTCTAATTTTTCTCTTTCTTTCTTTCCATAAATGGCTTGTTATGTCATAAACCACACAGAATATTTTGTTTAACGGTCTTAACTAATCTGATAGCAACATGGATTAAGTATCACAATTCGGAGCAGCATCGTGTTGGTTAATTTAACGACAAAATCCATAATATATCGTATTTATTAGTTTAATGCAATCATGATGTTTATGTCTAATTGTGTACTAGTTAGTTAGTTGTCTTGGAAGTTGGAACCTATTACTCGTAATGATAAAAAAGAGGCTTCTAATCATAGGATGACAAAGATGTTTAAGCAGAAAATAACTATATTACTGGTACAACCTTTTTAAGCTCAAATTATCCTACCAAATTAGTCGAAAATCGCTAAACCGAGCAGGAATACCCAATAATGCACAATCTGTTGAAGAAGATCTAGTGAAGTCGTCATTAAACTATTTATCCAGATATCAAGAGTAGAAATTTTCTTGAGTAAAAAACCAAAAAAATACTCCCTCTCCTGTTAAATTGTTAGCAGTAAATTCAAGAACGTGGGTTCTTGTATGAACTACTAGGAAGAATGGAAGAAGGTTGATGGTAGGTTTAAGATTATTCTGTGTGCTTTCTTGTGATTTGGCTTGGGCTTGGGAGTATGAACAATGCCAGTTGTAAGACAAATTCTAGTCATTATGTTGTTAATGGATTCTGTGATCGAATACGGGCTTTTTAGGTGGATACCTAGACATCTAGAGACGAGGAAGGGCATTCGGGGATTGTAGGAGTGACTCCCCAATCTATAGAAATTTCTATAAATAGTTTATAGTTGATGACTTGATGTAAGCATCGCAGAGCAGAATTCCCATTTTGCTGCAATCAATAAGACACATTTTGCACCGCATTTGGTTGTACTAAAATATCTTGTGTTCTTGAGAAATATCAAAGCCCTGATATTTCTGCATCACGTAGAGCGCTCGACAGAAAGTTTGGCTTACCAAATTCTAAGGGTTGGCCTAATAATTCTTAGGTATTTTTGGTTGTATAGTGTCTTAATGAATCCAAATATTAGATGACTGATAGAGGATTTGCTAAAAGCATACCACTAGTACGTAATAAGAGTAAGTATAAAGTAAAATTGAAGAGCTTCAACTATAAATCAATTTCACTTTGTAAAGACATCTTAAGATCGCATAAATCAATAGAAGTTTGATTTGCAGCAGAAATTAAAGAATACAAATTTCATCATTTACATTATTGCAGGAAGATCAATCTTTACATACAAGAATTGGTAACCAGTTTCTATAAAAGAGTACACTAAATAAAAGTAAAAGGGTTAATTCCATCAGCTTTAACAGTCACCTTACGCTAAATCTATCTTTATGTGTCCATCAGTTAGCATAGATAATCAGCTTTCTTGCTACTGCTCTGATGCCAGCATTCTGCTGGTAATCATAAGCATCCAAGGAGAAATATGCATCCACAAGATTCCCTGGGGTGAAAAGGGATTCCAGCTCTACAATGTCGAATCTACTAAACTCGAGCCTTTGTGTGGCTGAAGAATCTTTCTGGTATATCTCTGTTATGCAACGGATATCATCACCATCTGCTACAGTAGGTAAACTGTGCATGTACATACATTAAAATATGAGTCTTTAATACAACAACCGTAGTATTACATTTCACAACACTCCTGCTGTGGCGAATGAAATAGAAAGAAGAAGAAAACAACGTTTAATGAACAGCAACTACCATTCTGGTTTTCATATTTTAACAATGTTTGAATAGTTGAGGGTATAAACAGGAGAGAAAGAAGAGAAGTAGACATAAGACGAGTAATTATGGACATGTGTACTAAACAAATGCACGGAATTATAAACATGGATTCACAGAGAAGGCAAGAAAAATTATGTTCAGAGTGATTGAAAAGGAAAGATAATAATGCCAATTAAGCCAGGAGAAACTTACTGCAATCGGACAGTGGGATAGTTATCGAAACCAGGCTTCCTAGTCACGACAGATCTCCACTCGGAGCAGCTACCAGAGTCCACAGATAACTTCTGAGCAAGACTATCACAGGTATCCAGAACCTGGCATAGGCTTGGTGGTGCATTCACGACAAAGCTCAATCGCGGCCGACCAGGATGATCAAAAAACTTTTTACTAATTCCAAAGCGCACCTTCAGGCGTCTACACAAAACTTGCAATGGAAAATATTTATGCAATACTTGTATCTTTTGACTTCCATAGTAAAATGGTACAGAAGTTACTGATAGAGATGGTATTGAAATATTATCAGCCTCCAAGAAGTCAGTACAGCCATTGGAACCCCCAGAAGCAGATGCAGTAAAAGACTGTTCAGTTGATAGGCTTTTCTCTT
The DNA here is from genome assembly GCA_903798385.1 of Fraxinus cuspidata. Classification (NCBI taxonomy): domain Eukaryota; kingdom Viridiplantae; phylum Streptophyta; class Magnoliopsida; order Lamiales; family Oleaceae; genus Fraxinus; species Fraxinus cuspidata. Next base: position 11,651 of record CAIGRP010001844.1, read on the forward strand.
CTTCCATAAGAGGGTCTTTTATCAATTCATCACTGAGTGCTGCCAAGTTAAAAGGGTCTGATCTTGCACGGATAGATTCAATTAGATCCCCAGTTACTTTACCAGTGTTAGGCATAACAGGCGATAGTATAGGGCGAATTTCTTCCATTTCATCACTTGTTTGAGATGTTGAATGGATTTCCACACTAAAACTTGATGAAGGTGTATTTACATTCTGGCTTGCCTTCTCTTCAGAAATTTCCCTCCTTCGACTTCTAGTTGTAGCATTAGGAGAAACCCAACTTTTCTCTGTAAGTATGTCTGGGAGGCTGGATTCCTGCCAGCAGAAAAGAAAAATAGATTATTGTTATACCATGCAGACCAATATATACAACAGAGATTAAATATCCTTGTTAAAATTGATGTCAGTTACAGGTGTATATAAACAAGATAATAGAGTTAAACTAGAAAAAGTCCAACAATTGCAACTGTCATAAGGTTCACCAACTCTTTATGCTAGGTTTCTGTTTCTGGACTCAGATGATCACATATTAATAGACAAAGATATACTAGTAGGAGGATCTATATATAAGGCAGCTTAGTCAAATAGAAGCAGCACAAATAATCTATACAGATGAAACTGGATGAAACTAATGAAACTTCATTTTTATTCCTTTTCAGGAGCTTTAGAGACCTGTTGATTATTTGTAGTGATGTCATATTATAGAGTTCAACATTGTTGGTTCAGAACATATACAGAAAAGGAAAGAAGAGAATCTGGTTCAGTGACATTAAAATGAGGTCATAAGAATACAATAGAATTGAAAGGAAAATATGTTTATTAATTTGGCCCGGATAGATGAATCAACGGTTAATTTGCCAAATTTTGAGATTCATACTTAACAAAAAAAAATAAAAAATTATATATATATATATTCAGCAGCATATAATCCAGTTAAATAAATGACAAATAAAAAGAAATCATGAAATTACCAAGAATAACACAGTTGCGCAGTATTTGAGAACTTCAAGATTCATCCGAACATCATCTAAGCTCCTGAATGTAATAATAGGAAATATTAAGTGCTTACTGCAATGGGCGGAAATTGCATATATAGAATAATGCAAAGGTACACTTACCTATGTGTTTGCTTGCCAAGCCCAAAATAAGTTGCAAGAGTGGCCATCTGGACAAAAGAATACCTTAAAATCAGTTTATAAATGACATTGCGAATAAAAGCTAATTAGACAAACCACTTCTGCTGATATACATTCTACATGGCGCCACAATTCAAGATGTTAGAAATGTTGAGAGAAGCTTCAAGCCAAAAAAAAAAAAAAAACACAGGATTCTTTGTTTTCCTTGTTAATTAGAAAGATAAACAAAATGAAAAATACCAAATGAGATTGTATACCACCTAAAAATTTAATAGAAAAAAAAAATTGTGCAATATTTTGCCTTCAACAATGTCATGCTCAAAGGAAAAAAGTCGGTGCTTCATCCAAAGATAAACTTGAAATAATAAATTTGAATAGAAATGTTAAGTACAGTGCGCCCATCTAAATATTGCTCAACCCATTTGGTTTTCAGGGCCTAGGCTAAGCCTACATCTATGCACACACATTCAGTTACTTAATGGCTAAATTCCAACTCCTGAAGTGAAAAGAGGCAAGCAAGTGAGACTTGTATAAGCACAGTAGAAGCCAAATTTGACCTGGTTCTTCCATCAAATATCTTGATAGTACATTAAATTTTTTCGTTAACATTCAATGCAACTGCCTATAAACTGTGAAGTTATTCAGCAAATTTCATCCATTTCATCAACAAAAAGGCCAGAGGTCTCAAAAGTTAGAATAAATACAAAAAAAAAAAAGCAATATCGTCCAGATTCAGCCAAGCCAACTATTTGTTATTTGATAAGACTAAATCTCTATGTTATATTTTAATCAATATCTCATGAAAATAACAGTTCCCACAAAGTTGATGCATTGTTGTCATTCTTGATATTGTGAAAAAGTTTCAACAATTTTAACTAATGTGCAGAAGATTTCTACCTTCATGTCGCCAGCTCTCCTTCCAAACTTTTGCGTCAATACTGCCAATGAATCAATGGTTCCCTTTGGCTCAGGAGCAGGCCTGTTAATCTCAGCAAATGCCTCCCTTATTCGAGCACAATCAAATCTCAGTATATTATGACCTGCCCATATCCTCCCTACACACACGAGATAACAATCAAAACCAAATAAGTGATCAAAATCCCAAACATCCAAGAAGGAAAATTCCCATGAGACACATGAAATCAAAATCAAAATAGATAAAAAGAACCTATCAAAAAATATAGAAACTTCAGTATTTTAGGAGTCCAAAAGAACCTACATGTACCTACCGCCTATCTATTGAGGATAATCTGAAGAATAAACAATATGAATGGTAACATTATCCAGTCATTAACTTGTAATGAAGTAAATCTCTTCTTGATGATTATCATATTATCCTGTTTATATTTCCTTCTCACAAAATTAATGGTCTGTGAAAATAAATTCTCTAGGATAATCAATTCCCAGGATCCAAGGATCTCTCCATCCAAAAAATAATAAGAAAGCTAAACCTTCAATATAAAATGAAAGAATCTAATGCGTTCCACTCAAATAATCATACACTTTTTATGTAAACATAGAAACGTGCCATGGTTTGTACTTTGCATAGCTTAGTTTGACTTTTTCGATCCAGCTCAATTATTTGCACTCAAGCACAACAATTTATTTAGTATTCCAACATGATAAAATTGAAGTTGATAGTATGCTCAAAAACTGAATTTGATCAAAACAGCCAAATTAGGAAACTGCAACCCAAGGCGTTTATATGAGCCACAAAAAAATGATTCTGGATTTCCACACAAAGTTTCCTTCCAAATTAGCTTTTCCACTTCCTTTTATCATATTTCTATTAAAACTTCGCCATGCCCCCACTCATGAAATCCTGTATACTTTTAGCATATAAATGGGCATTTTACCATGAAGAATGTTGTAGACCGTATCAGCAATATCCATGAAACTGGGGGCAGAAATTACAGCCTCCTTCGTAATGCCATTGCAGCGAACAGAAAGAGTTGAAATACGTGAGAGGTCAGCGGGTCGGACCAGGGTGGAGAAGCTCTGGAGCTCCACCAGCTTCCTGGGGCAAACCAAAATGGCTCCGAATTCCAATATAGCGATACCCTGCCCAGATCTAGTCGGCATCGTCGTCTCCACGTCAAAGAACGCAATTTCTGACCTGTCCTCGCTCGTTCCCACCATTTTCAATTCAACTTCTTCTTCAATGAAACAGTGGCGCTAATTTGAAAGGGATTCTGCGTATGCATACGAATATATATGTTTGTGTGTCTGCAGTACGGAATATGAGATAGTTTGCATAGTTCTGTACGGTAGTAGAAGAAGAATATCGTGTGAAAATTGAAATGCGACTTATGAAAGAGGGAAACGTGTGGGTTACTTTTGTACCCCTACATATGGAATACCTCGACTTAAATTTTTTTGAATGTAAAAATATTAAAATATAAAATTGTGTACCTCTATTCTTTATTTAAGAACACATGCATTGAATTATTCGGTGAATAGAACAAGAGCGGACTTGAAAGAATCGATTTTGTTTAATTATTAATTTTCTTTTAGATGATTTATATTTTCCAGTTATTTTAGGATCAACTCTAAATACCTATTATCTTTTTATATTGGAATTGTTAGTTCGATTACAAGTAAAATGTATATATATCATTTTGTCTTAAATTTATTTATTTATTTAAAATTTTAAATGATCAAATAAGGAACGAATAAATATTATTCTTTTTTTTTCCCCGATTAGATAAGTTTTGACAAAGCATATTCTTGGCTTAGTTTAGAGTATATCTCAAAATGGATTCAATTAAAAGGCAATTAGGGTTCTTTCTCCTTTGAATTGGCATTGAATTGTGGCATATTCTTTCCTTTTGAATGTATATAATCTTGCAGTATACGCACGTGACTGACAAAGTTTGAATGCATGTTGGTGGATAGGGATCAATTTTTGTCCTCCTATTGATAAGAATAATCGACACTCAAGCAGGATTATTAATTTTTTTTTTTCTGTTCTTATCAATAATTTTAGATTGAATATTTATTAATTTTTAATCACATGTTCACTTGTAACATACTATAGCGATGAGTATGTCACATTATCATAGAAGTACGTTAATGTAGTAGCTAATAGATGTGACAACATGTCTTACACCAACTACAGTTATATGTAGGGGCGGTTATAGTTCAAGTCTACCCCAACCCAGATGAAAAGTAAAATTTTGAAAAAGTATATACGCAATTCCACGCTAAAAATTCATTTTAACCTAACCAACCTTAGTTTCAACCCAAGTCCAATGTTCATGTTTAAATTTAGTTTAAGACTCCACAATAATTATATATTTATTTAATTCACATTCGTGTAATGTGAATAACTCGTTATCTTATTAGGTATTTATTTCATGCGTGTTTGACTAAGTTTTAAAAGTTCACTTATAATTAAATAAGTAAAATATATACTAATTATTTTTAATCAATTAAGCTAAAAATAAATGACTTATTTTAAAGTAAGAGATGCTAGCTTAAAATTAATTAATCTTTTTGTTTCTATGTATTTTTTTTATATATTACTTATACATATTTATAAATAAAAAATTACTTATTTTGACCACGAAATAGATGTTATAATCAAAATAGGTAACTTGCCCTATATTTATTTTTTCAATAAAAATAATAATATTTGCTAAAATTTTATTTATATATAAATCAATCTGATTGTAAGAATACCGTTGAAGTGAGCCAGATATGGACGTGAAATAAATTCAATTTTAGCTTGTGATATTCTTGGTTGATTTTTGTTACTCTTGTATGATTAGAATGTGCTGATAAAGAGGATTAGTATTCACATCAAATAGTATTTTGACAATATTGACGTGCAATCATATTAGTATTTTGTATTTCCATTTGTTTGGAATGACTTGTTAAAGTCTCTTGAAACTTCCGTTTCATAAAAGTACTCATTAGGTATTTTTACTGCCTATCATGCTTTCGACATTTTATATTATTTAGGTAGACTATTGATTTTTTATATAATATTTTAGTAGACTATATACACATGCGGTAGAACTTCCCACTCATCAAAACTCGGATCCTAACTACTCAAATTGCAATACCGGGTGGATCTGCCTATCCACTCCCTTTTTCTCTCTTAACCATTCACATTTGAAGTGTCGTAATTTGATTAGTTCAAAATTCGAGTCTTTAAGATTTTAGTTAATGCTCTGCATTAAAGACCGTCAAGCTCGACTCAAGTATTTCTCACACACAAGACAAGCTTTCCATGAGCGAACTCAAAACTCAAAAGTGGTAGTTCCTCGCACTTTCAAAGGCCACCTTCGAAATTTGATTTTATCATCTTGCAAGAATATAAGCCCATCACAATTGGAAAACCAGGTTCTTCATCTTATAACCCAGATGATTAGATTCTTAAAATGTGTCTTCCGTAGAAAACCACCTCGTATTCACTTCCACAGACACCTCAAGAAAGAAAGACCTAATCAAACCCTTAAAAATTATCTCCAGTCCAATCCCAATAAAAACCCTTTTGCTGTTCAAAGAATTGTTGACGACTAAGCCTCCTATAAATTGATAGCTACTTTCTTTAACCACCAAACATGCATTCAAAAATCCTTGGTTAGAGAAGGAATTCGAATTCATAACTCTGTCACTTGGCTATGAATCTATAATAGTCCTTTAAACGTAATTAGTCTCGATGATGCACACCATGTGTTTAAGGTAATTCCCAACAAGAATGTCATTTGCTGGACAGCATTGACTGCTGCCTGTGTTGATAATCAGGACTCGAAAAAGCTATACAGAAGTTCGGAGAAATGCAAAGGGAAAATGTGGAGCCTGAAAGTTACTCTTACAGTCGCCTTATCTGTGTGATCTGATCTTGGCGCTGAGTGGATTCATGCTTATATTCAACGAAAAAGAGAGTTGAAGACAGATTTAAGCCTGAAAAATGCACTCATAAACATGTATACAAAATGTGGGGACATCAAAACTGTTAAGCAAATGTTTGCCAGCATGAAAAGTAAGGATGTCACAGCTTGGACATTAATGATCTTGGGGCATGCAATACTTGGCCAACAGACCAAGCACATGAAGCACTGCGAAGTTTTGCTGCGCTGGAAACCTAACAATGTTACATTCATTGGTTTCTTAATAACTTCTAGCCATGCATGTTGGGCGGAAGAGGGTATGTGAGACATTAGAAGTATGGTCCAGGATTATAGCCTAAAGCCTTGGCACTCTCATTTTGGCATCATGGTGAACATTTTTTTTGTCAAGGTGGGCTGTTAAATGAAGCATACTAGTTCATTTTGCCAATGCCGGTTAAGCCAAATACAGATGTATGGACTATACTGCTCGGGGCATGTGGAATTTATGGCTATGTACAACTTGCTTCAGTCTCTCATTATAAGCTTCTTGAATTGGAAGTGAGCCTTGTAGGGGATGATGTTGTTATGTCTAATATCTATGCTGCAAAAGGGATATGGGATAAGAAGTTAATGGTTAGAAATGGGATAAAACAGAAGAGGGCATCTGGCTGCAGCTATATTGAGGTGGGAATTGTATTCATGAGTTTGTTAGTGCAGATGATGAATTGTTGATGATCATCCAATGGCAAAACATTAATTTTCTTTTTACTCCACTTTATCAATTAGAGCCCTTTTTTTCTCATGAATATAGTTTTCCCGCATAAATGAGATCCCACTTTTGTGATTTCATTTATAGATGGAAAATTTGGATGACTCCAGGAATCAGAGAATAACATAGCCACCAACCATTTTTGCAAAATAATACAAGTAATTCTGTGTTAGTGGTATAATGTACAATCTATAGATCTGCAACACATACATGAAACAAGTTTTATTCAAGTGGCCATATAATTAAATCCCTTAGAGTCACAACAGGTCTAAACTACGTTTCTTACTGGTCTTACTTTTGACTTCAGATGAGTCCCTCTTTTAACAGTTCATCTTACACAAACATTCAATATTTCGCTCTAGCTCATCCCATATTTTATCTGCAACCAAAAATAGACAGAAATTGAACAAAATGAAGAAAGAGTGAGGCAGCAAGAAATCAGTTAGCAGAGTCAAGCAGCCTTAATGAGCTCAAAGTTTGCATATACTGAATAAAGTTAAATAGTTTTGAAGAATATATTCTCATCATGTATATGTCGTTATAGCATAAATTTTTAAGAACTCGCTTGTATGATTTCAGGCACTTGATTACTGAAAGGGCGACGTAAGAGAATAAGAAAGAAATAAAAATTCATCGAGCGTTGTTAAAGGGACTACCTGGGAATCAAGAGCTTAAGATGACTGGAACAACATATTCAATGAAAATTTATGCTGGAACTGCAACGGGCTTTTTGCTGGTTTTGATTCCTTTGATGGCTACAAGCACAGAAGAAAGTTAAGATACATCACAGAATACCAAATTCTTCCTACCAAGACTTCAGGCAAAGTTGTTTTATTCTTGCCTGCAGCGTAATCTGGAGCTCCAAAGACGGCGGATCCAGCTACTAATGCATTTGCCCCAGCCTCAATAACCTGTCAAAAAGTGTCAAAATTAAACCTAACCCGACTTGGTTCATCTCAATATGTTGGCAGGGGTACAAAATTACACATGTTTACACTGACGACCCCGGTGAAGCAGGGGCCTTAGCCTTCCCGTCGGAATATGATTTTAATTCCTAATAATTATTTGGATGAAAAGTAGTATGAAATTATAAACCGTTAAGAAATCGAAATAATAGAAGTTAAACATATGAGTAGTAGTAGTAGTCCTTAAATGTTCGAAATATTCTATTGTCCCCTATTTTCCCTTTCATTTCAAATCAGTAATTTCAAGTGAGGTTTTTCTTGTGCGTTTTTCAGTTTCCTCATCACTCAATCGGGCCAATTCAGTTAAGGAAAGTAAAACAAAAAAGGCACTAGATCTTTCTTATAAATTTCACAGTTCTAACATCAGGGCGCTCTCTGCATATTACCTTATAAAGCTAGAGGTACCGACAAGACGTCAAGAACAACACTCGGCTAAAGTCCAATTAGAAGAAACATAAAATATCGCCAAATAACAATAAATGGAAATCCCAACAATGATGGTTGAAAAAATCACCGAATATTAAAAAAAAAAGATGGGAGAGGGGGTGGGAGCTTGAGAGAGAGAGAAGTGATTAAAATGCAGACCTTATAAGCATTTTTAGGACCAACTCCACCGTCAACCTCAATCCAGGGGTTCACTCCCTGCAAAACAAACATAAGAATTCGATTTCTTCTCAAATCAGCAGTGAGGGACCAGATAGAAACATTTGCTACCTTCTCTGCACACATTCTTCTCAAGTCTGATATTTTCTTAACTTGGCTCTCAATGAAGCTCTGCCCGCCAAATCCAGGATTTACAGACATGATCAATACCAAATCAACGACTGTTAATTAAAAAAGAGTAAATATTATATTATGTAACTTGCAGAACCAGTGGTTAGTCGTTTCTTCTTATATAAATTTGATTACCAGTTAATTTTTTGCAAATTTAGTTTGTCCAATGGGACCTATTCCCTGCTACAATTGATTTAAATTTAGTATTTTGCTTGATGCTCAAAATATGAAGGTAAGAATCTTATACTTATCATGTCTTTTGGCAAAATCATATCTAAGACCTTTTATTGTGGGCTTTAACCAATGTTGGTCTTAACTGACTGATTGTTTCTCCATCGCAATTGTATTTAGAAGTTATGCCTTCTAGTAAAGAATATATCTCACCATCAAGAACATATTCTATGGCACTCAATGGAGTTCCAGGATTCAGGACAACTCCAGCTTTAGCACCCAGGCTCTTAACCTAAATTGTATGAAAGTCATCAGAAACATAGCCACCAAAAGAGAATGTCAATGTTATCATTCAATCTGGAAATGCAAGAAATAAAACAAAGGCTGGAATTATCCAAAGTTTTGTTTAAAGAATAAGCAAATAACCCAAATAAATCCCAGAAAATATGTTACCGACCCAAACCTTATATGAAAGAAAACTGTCTCCATTACTATATTATAAAAGACAAGACTTCACCTTTCAGTTTTCTTGATAACAATCTAATTACTCGGCGAAAGGGAAGTTTCTATTGGTTTAGAAAGCCAAAATTCTTGTCTACCCTGTGCAGCTCTAAAAACAGTTAGTGGAATAGTGGATTAACATATACATTAACCAAAATACAGTAGCAGAATAGATACAGGAATAAAAGAACAAATGCAAACACAGTACCCATTGTTTGTGGAATAATAGCAATTTGGTCCCAGTTCAGTTTTTCTCAGATTTTAGGTCCACATTCTGACAAGTCTCTAGGTTTGTCCTTTATGCCATAGTCCATCCACTAAAACTGTGAAATCATCACATAACTACATAACTTGCACATAAGGCGGATTTCGAGAGTTTTGGAAACCTGCTGCATCCCCAAGTACTCTCCTCACGTACTTTACCACCCCATATCAACGGTCCATAACAGGCACACTTCTCCTCTCTCGAGTTAAATAACTTAATAGTCCCCATAGAATTGCTTCTGCAATTTTCTCATAGAATAACACTAAAGTCTTAAATAATAATTGAACGGTTTGACAAGAAGCTATTCACTTTTGACCATCATGAACATTAAACATTCAAATGGTAACTTGATTGTAATGACATAACTATTAGTAAGGACTCCCTTGCCAAGAAGTTCTTTCACGATTCCTGGATAAAAGATAATAGTATGATTTAGACTGAAATAGTTACTCGGCCTCATTAAGACTCATTTCAGAAAAAGAGCAATGAACAAGGCACTGTGATCAAACACTATGTAACTAGGAATCAATTGCAGCCATTCCACGTTAAAGTACATTAGGCAATGCACTTCGGTAACTATTTAATAGCAAAATTCAAATATGGAATACAGTTAGCCACTGTGCATAACCTGTTATAAGAAGTTGTTATGATTACGTGAAACTTGATTAAAACTTGAAGTTTAACAGAAAACAGTAAGGAAGTTAGGCAGTCCACTTATTTAAAAAGCTATCATAAGAATGGTAATTCCCGCATATGATGCAGAAATTTATTGGAAATTCTACCCCCATCTCACAATGCTAAATACTTGAGGAATAAATTAGCATTCATAATCTGTTCTTCAATCTAAACCCGTCCCAAGATCCATTGAAGAGAGTATAAATTGAAGAATGAAAAGTTCTGAGATTGGTTTATGATTCTAAAGCTCATATATGTTCTTCAATGCCTCAACCTCTATTTACTTTCTTAAAAGGTGTTTAAGCACCCTATCTGAACCCCATATTAAGGCCCTATTTGGTTGAAGAAATGTGTGGTTGAAAATGAGTTTGAGAAAAAAATGAAATTTAGAAAATGGGAGCCAAACAAGGGCTAAATTTGAAGAAGAATCATGAACTAGACTTCATATGTCCAACGTTTGGATTATTTCAACTTCAAATGTCGAAAGCTGAACTTATACGTAGTTCATACTTTCCAAGCTATTTCAAACTTACAAACCAATAAATCATACTTCTCAAGTCAATTAAACGTCCTAACCCAAAATTTGTACATCCAAACTTATTATCTCCTTTTTTTCCTTCTTCATTCCTTCCTTCCATAAATTACAAAATTTTAGTTTTTCCTTATAAAGTTTAAAAAACTCATTTTCAGACAATACAGATATCCATACATGCATAACACAACCTTGCCAATTGCAGAGAAAACTTTCCAACATCATACTAGAAATGGTGCTTGACATTAGACCAATGCACAAGTTATAGAATTCACCATTTGACATGGCAAGGTCTCAGATTTTCTTCACAAAAAAGGCAACACCATGTGAGACAAATTGATTATGGTTAATTGTTTTTCTGTACTTTCTCTTTTGAAATATCGATGGTAAAATTAGAAAATTACATGCAAAGCTTGTCACGGTTGAATGCATTTAATTGAAACCTCAACACAAGTTACAATAAATATTGCATCACAATTTCATGTTCTTACTTGATTTATAGTGCGATGCAAATGGATGGTGGAAGATTGTTCACAGTGTACGCTGACTATATCAGCCCCAGCCTTTATAAAATCAGGAACTCTTTGATCAGGTTCCACAATCATCTGCAATGCTTTAATTCTATTTTAGCAAAAAGCATTGTCATGCACTGAAGGCCTGAAATTAATAAAAATAAACGAAAAATGAAGAATACCAAATGCACGTCTAATGGAAGGTCTGTGATGGGGCGCAGGGCATCAACAACAAGAGGCCCAATTGTAATATTTGGAACAAAACGGCCATCCATCACATCAACATGAATCCAATCGCAACCTGCTAGCTCAACTGCTTTGACCTAGATACATAACATATAAAAGGATGAACCTCATAGACATAGATGATCAATCACCTCTAGATACAGCAGTCGCATATATAATGAATTTCAACTGTAGCTATAACTCTGCATCTGAGACGTGGCTACAAAAGAAAATATGAGAAATGAAAAACAAACCTGCTCTCCTAACTTGGAAAAATTAGCAGAAAGAATAGAAGGAGAAACAATGATATCACTTTTGGAGAACTTATCAACCCGAGCAGTTGCCTTCACTATAGTTTGAGATCTTCTCCTGGATTGAAGACAGATAATATGAGAAAAGGACTGCAAGTCCACTAAAATGTTTATAGCCACAGGCACAAATCGGGTACAAGCAGAAAATAACTTTCAGGTTTGTGCACCAAGGGTCAATGCTTAAACAACCAAATTTGTTTTTATAAAATTCACGAAACAGATGTTAGTATTATATATGTCATTTGGTCAAACCTTCTTGTAGATAAAACAGAAATATACTCTCTAATGTCGAAAGTAACGATGCAGACAGAAGCGAGCAAGGTCACGAAATATTGATTCGCGCAGGAATTATGTTTTATCAAAATTAGAGAAAAATCTCACAGTTATATTATTTTAATTTAATCAATAAATCAAACCCCCCAAAGTGTTGTCTGCAGCTACCTTAAAAACCTAATGCAAAGCTTAATTTAAATTGCAGACTAAATCCCTAACTTCGTAACATATTATGTACAAGACCCTAATTAAATAAAGTACCATAGTCAAGAAAATATTGAAAAACCGAATCAAGCTTGCATATGGTAGATTGCGTCATTCTCCTCAGATTGGAAAAGTTTCGTCCTCGAATGTTGTATCATGATTTTATCCAATTGCTCATAATGGTAGCAATTTGTCCTATAGGTCAACACTAGAATGAATCAAGAGAATAGTACTGATTTTAGGTGCCATTTTAAGTCCACATGTCCCAAACTCTATTACCATCACACCATCATTATTTTGGTACTGAGCGACATCACAAATTACCACTTCAACACAATCTTGGGCATCCATCATCAATTTTGTTGTCTTCAAATATTTGGGAATAACACTCCCATCCCTTTGCAGACAGTTTTTGCATACATAGCAAGTTTCACGAGAAAACGATTATTAAGAAAATAATTATAGAGCATCCCTTCAGCCAGTCAATGTGCATAAGTGGGAAACTTTGTGCAAGCACCAATGAAGAAAACAACGTCAGCGTGTTGTACCTGCTTATCTACACCAGTATTAATTCTGCTAAGTAAAATTGAGGCCCAATCTGCTTCCCAACGTCACCATATTCAACACTCTTAACATTAGAACCAGATAATATATCTCTAATTAACCATGATTTGTGTGCTAATGTAATTCTGCCTATTTGATCCTTCACACCAATATCATATAGAAGAGATGAATCCCAAAAGGTAAAGGAATCCACTTACTATATTTCAAATTCCTCAAGCCATTCCTTCACAATTTCGACTTTTGGTTCCTCGTCAAAAATTGGTAGGCCGTAGTAATCTTCTACAAAATCAACATCCATTTGTTGCTCAGAATTGAAATGACAAAAAGATAATCATTGTTGTTGGAGTCCTCCACAACCAACGGTTGTCGCGCCATTCGCTCCCACAACTCTGTTGCGTTGATCCCTACTGTCACATTCCTGCACCGAACGCCTTCAAGGGCCACCAATAATCTCCATTGTTGGGCCCTCAATGTATCCATCAGTTGCTCAAACCAAATCGATGCATCGTAGATTTGTTTCATGTCCTATCAGTATTAAATCTCAACCACAAAGGCTCCACAAACATCAACTCATCTCTATCAGGAGCATGACTATGCTATAATACCAATTGATGCAAACAAAAGCGAGCAAGAATAATAACACGCAATCACAAAACGTTGATTCGTGTACGGATACCGTTTGGATCAGAATTGAAAAATAAAATCACAATTAAAAAAAAACCCTTAGTGTTGTCTAGGGCTACCTTAAAAAAAAGGGTAAATAGCACAAAACGTTCCTACCTTTCAATGTCATTGTGCAAAACGTCCATACCTTTCATTTTTTGGCATTTTCACCCCTACCTTCCACATTTCTTGTGCAAAAAGGTCATTTTCAACCATTTTTCCAATAAAATGACGATTTTACCCCTCTATTTAAGGAAACAAAAAGAAAAGAAAAGAAAAAATAAACAATTTATTGCAATCATAGTCCTAATTTTTTCAAAATATTATCCTCCTAACCATTTCAATTTCTGGTCCAAAACTCTCCACGGGCGTGATGCAAGGAGAGAGTTATTTGATCAAAATTGGTGTGTCCTAAGTGTTCTAATCTTCAAATTCGTGTGGNAAAAGTCCTACGAAAACAACTTGTCATCCGTCATATTGTGGCACAAATTTCGCGGCATGATGAAACTCTTCATGCTCAAACAATCCTCTTTTTCGCAATTCACCACAATTTGTTGTGTGGTATCTATAGCACCATTATTTAAACTAAATTGTTGGATATGAAGTGTGAAATACCGATCAATGTGTGAGCTGAAAGATAGTCCTATAACTACCCTTAACACAAAAATTATCAAAATTGTGATAAGCTTCAGCAGGCTTACAGAAGAATCCTTCGTTATTGATGAATTTGACCAGCTCTCCAGCTTTTCTTTTTCTCTAATTCTCGCCATCTTATCTTTATCATTCTCCTATTTCTTCTTAATTG
>CAIGRP010001845.1:0-14468 GCA_903798385.1 Fraxinus cuspidata
TTCAAGGATTTCACTGGTGATAGGTCATCTTCTTGGGGTTAAATATAGGGAGAGAAAAGAGGGGGGCTGTGTATTCAAACAGGACTTCACCAGTGTAATTTCATGTACTAATTTGAGAGAATAAATTCAGAACACAAATTCATGTTCATTCTTTTCAGATATCCCAGTTCTTTAGTAACATATTTAGCATGATGGGATCTGTTGGCATTATGTGCACGCTTCGGTTATCTTAAAAGATTTATTTCGAGTCCTAGAAGAAATAATTATGTTTTAAAAAAAAAAAATTTCGTTAGAATTGAAAATAAATAAAGGGTTATGCTATACCTGGTGTGCATAAGGACGAAGTGACATTTCATTATTAGCATGTGAAATTTCAATTGAATGTTGATTTGCTCAATAATTTCAATTGAATGTGCATATTACATACTATTCTCCTTTTCAGCGCACGAAAATATACCGTAAAACCTCTATAAAATAATAATGTTGGGATTGAAAAAAAAAATTATTTTTAAGCGTTATTAATTTATCAATAAATTAAAAATTTATTAATTTTCTTATAAATGAATATTTATTAATTGAGTATTTTATATTTTTATAACTTGTATTATATTTTACCATAATATATATAAGAAATAATAATAATAAAAAATATATAGAATGTGGTGCAATTCAAAATTTAATTTGTAAACACAAAAGGCACACACGTATATACATTAAAGATGAAAACATTAATGTATATGCATTGACTTCAAAGTTAATATTTTGGTAGTTTAATTGTTCAAGTTATTTCATGTACACATTGAACATAGTTTTTATGGTGTCTCATTTGAAAGGAATTAAAAAATCTACAAGATTCGGCCAAATGACGATATTAAAGTAAAAAATTAGTGAAGATGAAGGGATCAATGGATTGTGTGAACCTATTTCTGGTCTACGATATAGAAATGATATGTATGTCGAACACCTTTTAAATTATACTAGTGAATGATGTGGGGGATGGAATCTCCTATTGATGAAAGGGGTACTGAAGACACCTGTCAATGATGATTATGATCTAGATGATAATTGAATTTTACCAACCACTTCTTCAAAAGAGACATTTCAAGCAGTTGTGACTTTTAATAAAAAAAATTATGTCAAATGTAACATGTGTGTGGCAAAAAATTAGAAATGTAGTTGAGTTTGGTTTGTGTGCACAGAAAAAGCAAAAGACTTTAGATGCATATTTTGAAAGAGGAAAATTGAAAAAAAAAATTCAATTAAAAGTTTGTTAATTTGTATTAGTATGAACTTTTATGAATGTAAGCAATTTTTGTTTTAGATATTCGTTGGACCTTAAATGATCTAAAAAAAATTATTATCTTATATATTTAACGGGATTATTAATTTAATACACTGACCTAAGTCGAGACTAAATAATTTTATTATTTAAGCAAGATTATTAATTTATCTAACATTTATTTATTGCAACTTTACTCTGTATATCTCCTTCTCACATATTAAAAAACGTATTGCTAAAAGGTAGGGAAAAATGGTTTTTAACTATTTACTTATTTTAAAATATAAACGGTGACGTTTTCGATTCAATTTTCAATTAGCTTTATTCGTGCTTTCTTCTTTTCCCGCCTGATTCTGCTTCTGATTCTGTTCAGCTTCAGCTTCATTTATACACGAGAAGAAGACCATTCAACTCGTAAATTTCCATTGAAGAGTAGAAATTTCCCAACAAATAATCAAGAATTCAATCAAATAAATCCCGTGAGTTTTCCTCCTAAATTCTGCCTTCTTCAAATTTCGAAGTTACATTATTTGTATCATCAAGGTTTATCATTAAATTCGCATCAAATTAGAACCCTAATTTGATACCTGATTTAATTTCTTTTTTCCTCTTTATTATTTTGTATGAACCTTTTAAGGATTTTTGCAATTTTATGGCGCCGATCAAGTAACTAACATTGGAGTAGAGATATTGACTCTTTGTAGTGTTGGAGTGTTTAATGCACTTTTTCCTGAGGTTATGAAGTTGATCAAATTTTCGTGCGATATTCTTTTTTTGTAATATTGTATGTTATGATTATTCAAGAAAGGTAATGGAAAATGTATATAATGTAACTGAAGATTGAGTTATTTTGTGAAACTGAAGAGTCAATAATCTCTCTTTGTGCAAACATGTTTGGATGTGCTTAAAACTTAAAAAGTATAATCTAATTTACATTTTAAGTTACTTATTATGCCAAATCTCATTTTCAAGGTTACTTTCTTCTACTAACAAATTAACCAGTATACCCATTTTGAAGCCACTTTTTATGATTCAGATCCTTAGGTTTTCAATCATTTAATAGGGATCAAGGAATAAATGATACAATGATAAGGAGGCTCATTTGGTGGAATCATTGAGGATTAGTTGGGCTAAACTTGAGTCATTTGTATTGCATTTTAATCAGGGACAGTACCCTGAAGAAAGGTTGTTTGGAAACTAATTTTTAGTTTTACAAGTAATTAAGAGGACTTTTAATTTGTGTAAAAACTTAGTTGTCGTCTCCCTCAATATTATAGTGATTTGATAATTTTAGGCAGCACCAAAGAAAATCAAGGACCAGAAAGCAATTAAAGGAAAAAACCTTCTTATTGGATCGGGCTGCACCTCTGAGCACAAACAGGGTAATGTGTCGGAGGAGGACTTCTACAAATTGATACTTGTGTAGTGTATAGTGGGGGGATACCTTTAACTTATCTATGGGTTGTATTGTTCTAATTTGTTTGTCTTCTACAAGGTATTGATTAGGAGGATGCCGTCCCTTGTCTTCCTTTGATATGCTGTGACTCATGGTCTAATGGTGATACTACTAAATAGTGTGCCCTTCGATACCCAGGTAGGGGATGCTTAACGGGTCGATATGCACAACTCCTACTTTCCATTGTTTATGGATATAGGACTATTGGGGTATGTAATCCCGTTCCATGCCCTAGCTTTCTCTCAGTGTTAAAGTTGGCCAAGCACAGTGCTTCATGTAATAAGAGATGGGGTTTTACCTTGTTAATTAATTACATGTCAATGGAAATGACAACTGCTAGAGAACCTCGCATCAATCTTTTTATTAGATTTCGAGATTATGTACATATTCACCAATAGAGACTCAATATCTTCCAGGTTGTATCAAATTAAAAAACATTTTCTTTTGATTTTGTACCCTATGATACTGCTAAGTAGTGTGCCCTTCGATATCCATGCAGGATAATTTTCGGGTCCATATGCACAATACCTAGTTTTCGTCGTATAGCTAGGATTAATGGGGTACGTAATCTAGTTCGCTGCCCTAGCTATTTCTCAGTGTTAGTGTTCGCCAAGCACAGTGCTTTGTATAATAAGATAACGGGTAATTAGGACTTGATACGAGCATGCAGTCCTGCAATGCGCCTCTTCTCTACAAACTTTGTGATACTTGATTTTTCCCATGACTGATTATGAAAATAAAGTGAGTTAATTAGAATCAATGACTTCAAGTAGATATCTAGAATTAGTAACATATTTCTGATGAACTATGTAAAGTTTTTTTAGTTTCTTTTCCTTGTTTAATGCCTATTGTTCAGAATTGTTTGAGATGCTTAAAGTACTGCATTACACCTTATTAATTGACCAGTCAATGGAAATGACGAATTTATGTCCAATCGACCCCCATTGCTAGAGAAGCACAATCTATTTTCTTATTAGATTCGAGATTGTATTTACGTATTCTCCCATCGAGTCTCAGTATCTTCTAGGTTCAAGTTAGCAATCATTTGAATGTCTGAATGTTTAAATACCATGTTCTTAAGTACCAGAATTTATGTTCAATCAACCCCTAGTGCATCAAGTCTTGCATTAAACCTATTGCACTTCTTTCTCTCTTATTTTTTAATTTTTTATTAAACCATTGTTAGATATTTATTAAAATGAGGAGAAACAATACAAGCAAAGGAAGGGGGGCAAAGCTAGGACCTCCCTGAAGATAAACAGTACAAAAGCTCTCCTAATTAACTCCAATTAGAATTCTAACCAAACCTAATTTTACTTCTTTTCAAACTTTGAGATCCTTGATTTCTCCAATGAATTACTATGAAAAATAAGGTCAGAGAATTAGCTAGCTATTTTGATGGTATTTTTGAGGATTAGTTGGGTTGCTATTGAGTCATCTACGTCACGTTATGGCTAGATTTATATAATGTATAGTGATGGAAAAATGAAACGGCATAACCATGAGGTAAATTGGGACCAAATATCACGAAGAATAGTTCTTTATGTGTTTGCCACCAAAATTTTTTGTTTTACAACTATTAAGAGTACTTTTAATTTGCATCAGTACTTAATTGTTGTATCCCATGATATCATTGTGATTTGACGATTTTAGATGGTATTAAAGAAAAACTAGGAAAATAGAAGGTGAAAGGGTAGAAGTCCATTGTATTTCGCTGCACTTGTGAGCATATCGCAGGGTGCCTAGGTACTGCTAAAATGTGATATTCTCATGTATTAGGGGATGTCTTAAGTTTATGTCTGACATTCCCTGTTCTGATTGGTTTGTCTTGTATAAGGTAATGATTATAAGGATACTATCCCTTGTCTTCTTCTGATTTTGTATGCAATGTTGGTCTAGTTGTTATTCTCTTGAACAGCGTGTCCCTTTATTGTCCAGCTATGATACTTAACCCATTAGATACTGCACTACACGTTTCAAACACTCTCAAGTATTATTTATCATTTTAGGTTAGGAATACTTCCCATTTTCTCCCCTAGCTTTCGTCTCATAGTGCATGTATTGACCAAGCAGAGTTTTTATTTTAGAGGATATGTTGTTTTATCTTGCTAAAAAAAAATTTTACTTGTCAATAGAAGTGAAGAATTTATATTCAATTAGCCCGCACTGCCTCAAATTCTCACTGTCCACGTTCTTCTCTGGTTTCGACATTATATGTGTGCAATTCAGATTCAGAATAATTAGTGTGTAAAATAATAACATTTGAGATACCGGAATGTTTTTATAACGTTTCAGAATATTATAGTCAACATTATGTGAATATCATGCAATTTATGTTTTATTTAATTCATAACTATTATTTAGATAATCTTCTCTACGAAATCATAAACATTTGTGCATTGTAGAAATGTTGAAAGACATGTTATATTTTGTTGTATCCTTTATTTGACATGGAATGGTTCTAACTTCATATCATGTACTTTGCTTCTCTATAGTATGGGTGGGAAAAAGAAGACAAACAAGGAAAAGAAATTCGTTAGCCATTTGTGTGGATCAATTTTTGACAAACGAGGAACATATTATATTTTGTTGTATTCTTTTTATTTGACATGGAATGGTTCTAACTACATATCATGTACATTGCTTTACTATAGTATGGGTGGGAAAAAGAAGACAAACAAGGAAAAGAATTTCGTTTGCCATTTGTGTGGATCAATTTTCGGTAAACAAGGAATTCTTGACCACAACAGAAGTGTACAAACGAAAATATTGAACATAGGCAAAGAGAGCACAACGTGCTTTAGGCTATTTCTTACCAAAGCTGAATTTTCTGGACATAAAAATCATGTCCATGATCCCAAAAGAAAAGGTAATGATTGGTTTGTCTTAAGTTTGTGTCTGACATTCCCTGTTCTGATTGGTTTGTCTTGTATAAGGTAATGATTATGAGGATACTATCCCTTGTCTTCTTCTGATTTTGTATGCAATGTTGGTCTAGTTGCGATTATCTTGAACAACGTGTCCATTTATTGTCCAGCTATGATACTTAACCCATCAGCTACTACACTACACGTTTCAAACACTCTCACGTATTATTTATCATTTTAAGTTAGGACTACTTCCCATTTTCGCCCCTAGCTTTCGTGTCTTAGTGCATGTATTGACCAAGCAGAGTCTTTTATTTAAGAGGATATGTTGTTTTATCTTGCTAAAAAAAAATTTCACTTGTCAATAGAAGTGAAGAATTTATATTCAATTAGCCTGCACTGCCTCAAATTCTCACTGTCCACTTTCTTCTCTGGTTTCGACATTATACGAGTGCAATTCAGATTCAGAATATTTAGTGTGTAAAATAATAACATTTGAGATGCCGAAATGTTTTTATAACGTTTCGGAATATTATAATCAACATTATGTGGAAATCATGCACTTTATGTTTTATTTAATTCATAACTATTATTTAGATAATCTTCTCTACTAAATCATAAACATTTGTGCATTATAGAAAGGTTGAAAGACATATTATATTTTGTTGTATCCTTTATTTGACATGGAATGGTTCTAACTTCATATCATGTAATTTGCTTTTCTATAGTATGGGTGGGAAAAAGAAGACTAACAAGGAAAAGAAATTCGTTTGCCATTTGTGTGGATCAATTTTCGAAAAACGAGGAACATATTATATTTTGTTGTATCCTTTTTATTTGACATGGAATGGTCCTAACTATATATCATTTACTTTGCTTTTCTATAGTATGGGTGGGAAAAAGAAGACAAACAAGGAAAAGAATTTCGTGTGCCATTTTTGTGCATCAATTTTCGACAAACAAGGAATTCTTGACCACAACAGAAGTGTGCACACGAAAATATTGAACATAGGCAAAGAGAGCACAACGTGCTTTAAGCTATTTCCTACCAAAGCCGAATTTTCTGGACATGAAAATCATGTCCACGATCCCGAAAGATAAGGTAATGATTGGTTTGTCTTAAGTTTGTGTCTGGCATTCCCTGTTCTGATTGGTTTATCTTGTAAAACGTATTTATTTTGAGGATACGATCCCTTGTCTTCTTCATATTTTGTATCCAATGTTGGTTTCGTTGTGATTCTCTTGAACATCGTGTCCCTTTATTGTCCAGCTGTGATACTTAACCCATTAGCTACTGCACAACACGTTTCAAATACTCTCATGTATTATTTATCATTTTAGGTTAGGACTACTTCCCATTTTCTCCCCTAGCTTTCGTCTCTTAGTGCATGTATTGACCAAGCAGAGTCTTTTATTTAAGAGGATATGTTGTTTTATCTTGCTAAAAGAAAATTTCACTTGTCAATAGAAGTGAAGAATTTATATTCAATTAGCCCGCACTGCTTCAAATTCTCACTGTCCACTTTCTTCTTTGGTTTCGACATTATATGTGTGCAATTCAGATTCAGAATATTTAGGGTGTAAAATAATAACACTTGAGATGCCGGAATGTTTTTATAACGTTTCAGAATATTATAGTCAACATTATGTTAATATCATGCACTTCATGTTTTATTTAATTCATAACTATTATTTAGATAATATTCTCTACTAAATCATAAACATTTGTGCATTACAGAAAGGTTGAAAGACATATTATATTTTGTTGTGTCCTTTATTTGACATGGATTGGTTCTAACTTCATATCATGTACTTTGCTTTTCTATAGTATGGTGGGAAACAAAAGACAAACAAGGAAAAAAAATTCGTTTGCCATTTGTGTGGATCAATTTTCGACAAACGAAGAAAATATTATATTTTGTTGTATCCTTTTTATTTGACATGGAATGGTCCTAACTGCATATTATTTACTTTGCTTTTCTATAGTATGGGTGGGAAAAATAAGACAAACAAGGAAAAGAATTTCGTGTGCCATTTTTGGGGATCAATTTTCGACAAACAAGGAATTCTTGACCACAATAGAGGTGTGCACACGAAAATATTGAACATAGGTAAAGAGAGCACAACGTGCTTTAGGCTATTTCCTATCAAAGTCGAATTTTCTGGACATGAAAATCATGTCCACGATCCCAAAAGAAAATGTAATGATTGGTTTGTCTTAAGTTTGTGTCTGACATTCCTTGTTCTGATTGGTTTGTCTTGTAAAACATATTGATTATGAGGATACGATCCCTTGTCTTCTTCTGATTTTGTATGCAATGTTGGTCTAGTTGTGATTCTCTTGAACAGCGTGTCCCTTTATTGTCCAGCTGTGATACTTAACCCATTAGCTACTGCACAACACCTTTCAAACACTCTCACGTATTATTTATCATTTTAGGTTATGACTACTTCCCATTTTCGCCCCTAGCTTTCGTCTCTTAATGCATGTATTGACCAAGCAGAGTCTTTTATTTAAGAGGATATGTTGTTTTACCTTGCTAAAAGAAAATTTCACTTGTCATTAGAAGTGAAGCATTTATATTCAATTACCCCACACTGCCTCAAATTCTCACTGTCCACTTTCTTCTCTGGTTTCGACATTATATGTTTGCAATTCAGATTCAGAATATTTAGCGCGTAAAATAATAACAGTTGAGATGCCGGAATGTTTTTATAACGTTTCAGAATATTATAGTCAACATTATGTGAATATCGTGCAATTTACGTTTTATTTAATTCATAACTATTATTTAGATAATATTCTCTACTAAATCATAAACATTTGTGCATTACAGAAAGGTTGAAAGACATATTATATTTTGTTGTATCCTTTATTTGACATGGAGTGGTTCTAACTTCATATCATGTACTTTGCTTTTCTATAGTATGGGTTATTAAAAAAAAGACAAACAAGGAAAAGAAATTCGTTTGCCATTTGTGTGGATTAATTTTCGACAAACGAAGAAAATATTATATTTTGTTGTATCCTTTTTATTTGACACGGAATGGTCCTAACTATATATCATGTACTTTGCTTTTCTATAGCATGGGTGGGAAAAAGAAGACAAACAAGAAAAAGAATTTCGTGTGCCATTTTTGTGGATCAATTTTCGACAAACAAGGACTTCTTGACCATAACAGAAGTGTGCACACGAAAATATTGAACATAGGCAAAGAGAGCGCAATGTGCTTTAAGCTATTTCCTACCAAACCCGAATTTTCTGGACATGAAAATCATGTCCACGATCCCGAAAGAAAAGGTAATGATTGGTTTGTCTTAAGTTTGTGTCTGGCATTCCATGTTCTGCTTGGTTTATCTTGTAAAACGTATTGATTATGAGGATACAATCCCTTGTCTTCTTCATATTTTGTATCCAATGTTGGTCTAGTTGTGATTCTCTTGAACATCGTATCCCTTTATTGTCCAGCTGTGATACTCAACCAATTAGCTACTGCATTGCACATTTCAAACACTCTCACATATTATTTATCATTTTAGGTTAGGACTACTTCCCATTTTCGGCCTTAGCTTTCGTCTCTTAGTGCATGTATTGACCAAGCAGAGTCTTTTATTTAAGAGGATATATTGTTTTATCTTGCTAAAAGAAAATTTCACTTGTCAATAGAAGTGAAGAATTTATATTCAATTACCCCGCACTGCCTCAAAATCTCACTGTCTACTTTCTTCTCTGGTTTCGACATTATATGTGTGCAATTCAGATTCAGAATATTTAGTGTGTAAAATAATAACATTTGAGATGCCGGAATGTTTTTATAACGTTTCAGAATATTATTTCAGAATATTATAGTCAACATTATGTGAATATCATGCACTTTATGTTTTATTTAATTCATAACTATTATTTAGATAATCTTCTCTACTAAGTCATAAACATTTGTGCATTACAAAAAGGTTGAAAGACATATTATATTTTGTTGTATCCTTTATTTGACATGGAATGGTTCTAACTTCATATCATGTACTTTGCTTTTCTATAGTATGGGCGGGAAAAAGAAGACAAACAAGGAAAAGAAATTCGTTTGCCATTTGTGTGGATCAATTTTCGACAAACGAAGAAAATATTATATTTTGTTGTATCCTTTTTTGACATGGAATGGTTCTAACTACATATCATGTATTTCGTTTTTCTATAGTACGGGTGGGAAAAAGAGGACAAACAAGGAAACGTTTCGTTTGCCATTTTTGTGGATCAATTTTCGACAAACAAGGAATTCTTGACCACAAAAGAAGTGTGCACATGAAAATCTTGAACATAGGCGAAGAGAGCACAACGTGCTTTACGCTATTTCCTACCAAAGCCGAATTTTCTGAACATGAAAATCATGTCCATGATACCAAAAGAAAAGGTAATGATTGGTTCGTCTTAAGTTTGTGTCTGACATTCCCTGTTCTGATTGGTTTGTCTTGTATAAGGTAATGATTATGAGGATACTATCCCTTGTCTTCTTCGGATTTTGTATGCAATGTTGGTCTAGTTGTGATTCTCTTGAACAGCGTGTCCCTTTATTGTCCTGCTGTGATACTTAACCCATTAGCTACTGCACTACACGTTTCAAACACTCTCACGTATTATTTATCATTTTAGGTTAGGATTACATCCCATTTTCGCCCCTAGCTTTCGTCTCTTAGTGCATGTATTGACCAAGCAGAGTCTTTTATTTAAGAGGATATGTTGTTTTATCTTGCTAAAAAAAAATTTCACTTGTCAATAGAAGTGAAGAATTTATATTCAATTAGCCCGCACTGCCTCAAATTCTCACTGTCCACTTTCTTCTCTGGTTTCGACATTATATGTGTGCAATTCAGATTCAGAATATTTAGCGTGTAAAATAATAACATTTGAGATGCCGGAATGTTTTTATAACGTTTCAGAATATTATAGTCAATATTATGTGAATATCATGCACTTTATGTTTTATTTAATTCATAACTATTATTTAGATAATCTTCTCTACTAAATCATAAACATTTGTGCATTACAGAAAGGTTGAAAGACATTATATTTTGTTGTATCCTTTATTTGACATGGAATGGTTCTAACTTCATATCATGTACTTTGCTTTTCTATAGTATGGGTGGGAAAAAGAAGACTAACAAGGAAAAGAAATTCGTTTGCCATTTGTGTGGATCAATTTTTGGCAAACGAGGAACATATTATATTTTGTTGTATCCTTTATTTGACATGGAATGGTTCTAACTATATATCACGTACATTGTTTTTCTATAGTACGGGTGGGAAAAAGTGGACAAACAAGGAAAAGAATGTCGTTTGCCACTTTTGTGTATCAATTTTAGACAAACAAGGAATTCTTGACCACAACAAAAGTGTGCACACGAAAATATTGAACATAGGCAAAGAGAGCGCAACGTGCTTTAGTCTATTTCCTACCAAAGCCGAATTTTCTGAACATGAAAATCATGTCCATGATCCCAAAAGAAAAGGTAATGATTAGTTTGTCTTAAATTTGTGTCTGACATTCCCTGTTCTGATTGGTTTGTCTTGTATAAGGTAATGATTATGAGGATACCATCCCTTGTCTTCTTCTGATTTTTTAAGCAACGTTGGTCTAGTTGTGATTCTCTCGAACAGCGTGTCCCTTTATTGTCCAGCTGTGATACTTAACCCATTAGCTATTGCACTACACGTTTCAAACACTCTCACGTATTATTTATTATTTTAGGTTAGGACTACTTCCCATTTTCTCCCCTAGCTTTCGTCTCTTAATGCATGTATTGACTAAGCAGAGTCTTTTATTTAAGAAAATATGTTATTTTATCTTGCTAAAAAAAAAAAATTTCACTTGTTAATAGAAGTGAAGAATTTATATTCAATTAGCCTGCACTGCCTCAAATTCTCACTGTCCACTTTCTTCTCTGGTTTCGACATTATATGTGTGCAATTCAGATTCAGAATATTTAGTGTGTAAAATAATAACATTTGAGATGCCGGAATGTTTTTATAACGTTTCAGAATATTGTAGTCAACATTAGGTGAATATCATGCACTTTATGTTTTATTTAATTCATAACTATTATTTAGATAATCTTCTCTACTAAATCATGAACATTTGTACATTACAGAAAGGTTGAAAGGCATATTATATTTTGTTGTATCCTTTATTTGACATGGAATGGTTCTAACTACATATCATGTACTTTGCTTTCCTATAGTATGGGCGGGAAAAAGAAGACAAACAAGGAAAATAATTTTGTTTGCCATTTTTGTGGATCAATTTTCGACAAACAAGGAATTCTTGACCACAACAGAGGTGTGCACACGAAAATATTGAACATAGGAAAAGAGAGCACAACATGCTTTCGGCTATTTCCTATCAAAGCCGAATTTTTTGAACATGAAAATCATGTCCATGATCCCAAAAGAAAAGGGAAGAAGCTAACAACAAAGCAAGGTAAGCATATGCAAGTCAGGGAGTGACGTTATATTTGGAATTTTTGTACATTTTATAATATTATCCCATTTATTTCTTGTTTATATTTGGTATATTTCTATATATTTAAGAATATACTAATATTACATACCTTTACAAAGTAGACCTCAACAATATACTTCTAACGCACTTTTTCAATTTTTTTACTCATAAGTATTTCAAAATTAAGTTCTCAATAATTTTGAATTCTAATCCTACCAACCATAAATCGTATTTCTGAATTATTGTAATGAAAATTCACTTTTTCTTTAATATAGCTAACAGAATGAAGAAAAGAAGGGAAAATAAGAATGTATGTTACTGCATCTTTTACTTGTTTCTTGTTTTCGAAAAGGTTATTTATTTGGGGATGATGATGATGAGGAGGAGGAAGAGGAGGACAACGGCGATGTTGATGGTAGTGATAATGTTGATGAGGTGGAGGATGTTGAAAACGGTGACAAGGAAGGAGAAGAAAGCTAGATACTAGACAACTGGCTTTTCTGTTTTGAGGCTAGATGAATGTCACGAGGAGGGGAGTAATTAAGCATATGGATTAACTGAAGGCATATGGATTAACTAAAGTGATTAGTTTAGGGGATCAAGCATTGTTCTTAGGTAGAAATTTTTCTACATCAATTGCCTCGTCAGAATGTATCAAAACAAACTGCATATACTTTACAGTTGATAAATGTGACTCTTTTTCAATGAACCAGGCAGAGGTGGCCATGACATGGTAATATTTAACATTGAAGATGGAACCATTCAATTAAATTATGCAGGAGAATCTCGTAGTAATATTTAAATTATTTCTCTCAGTAGTGACTGGAAGCAAGTACTAGTTCTTTCGATTGTTGTTTATTTAGTTTGAGACATATTGACTGGATGTTGTATTTTGGAAAATTTATAATCAAGCTTAAAATTGGTTATGAGGAATTTGAGATTAACACTTATATTTTGCCATGTTTGAAGTCTTCGATCATATTTTTACTTCTAATCTCATAACAAAAAGGGTTGCTCTTTATCATCAAATTTATGAACAAAGCAATCTCCATTTTTAGGGATTTTATGATTAAACATGTATTTTTCAAATAAGAGAATTGTGATTTGAGGTATTCGTGATATAAAATTAAGGTGCTTGGAGTATATATTTTTACATGCTTTCCTGAAATACTAGTTAAAATAATATNTAAACATGTATTTTTCAAATAAGAGAATTGTGATTTGAGGTATTCGTGATATAAAATTAAGGTGCTTGGAGTTTATATTTTTACATGCTTTCCTGAAATACTAGTTAAAATAAAATAATTGGCATGAGATTGTTATAGATGATTTATTGTGCAACGACAATAAAATGATAAAAATCAACTTGCTGCAGAGGTAAGAAATTGATCAAATATGCAATTTCCCTTTTTTGCTCATATTTCTCGAAAGGGTAGGTGAGTTATGAAAATCAAGTTGATAAAAAAATAAAAAAATCCCAACCCCCTTCTCAACAAGTTAATTACTATACTAGAAGAACAAATGCATCATTTCTGCAAACAGTTTCCAAGAAAATAAATGTACTCTCGTTTACGCAAACAATAAAACCCATATCTTATATAATAAGAAGTTGATTATTATACTATAAACTAAATCAATACAAGTTTTTTTTTTTTTAAATAATGTTCCTGACTACAAATATGAAAATGACTCAGAAGTATCTGGGTGGGATCAACAAGAAATTCCGAGAAATGGATTATCATAGAAGCACAATTAAAACAAGAATGTTCTTTAGCAATCAACTAGAATTAAAATCAAAGTATTTCTACCAATTTCTTATTAAATCAAAGAAATAAAAATCACAGTACTTCTATCAATTTCGTATTAAATCTTAAATTATGCAGTGCATTAAATTAAAAGTTAAAACATGAAGAGAGAACAGAAATTGACAAGTACCTTTGGAGAGAGATTTATCGAGAAAGGAAGCGTAATTGTTGTCACTACGCCTTCATTAAGGATAGTATAGAAACTTCACAATTGTAATTTCGATTTTGTCATAATTTTATTTTAAAGAGAAAGTTGTTGTCATTAATGTTTACTTAATGTTCATAAGAGAGGGATTAGAGAAAATAGGGTGTGATTTTTATTGCTTTTGGTGGTAGAATTTTTAATTCTCACATAATATTCCAAAAATAATTTCCCTCCACTTCTAGGACTTCTTAGACGGATATAAACCCAGTTAGAATATTTTGCATTTTGTAGAGCACAAGTTAGATTACCCACTTAGTAGTAAACAAAGTGTGAAGGAAAACTTATTTTGAAATTATATTCATGAGTCATGTATAACGTGCCTATAGCGTCCTTTTCCCTCTTAATAGATGGTTCCATCGGG
>CAIGRP010001847.1:0-13139 GCA_903798385.1 Fraxinus cuspidata
ACCAAAATTGACTTTACAACCAACAATTTGTGCTCAACATTTACGTTTCATCCCCACCTAATACGAACTTGAAGCATGTGCTTCTACCACCACGACCAACAGTATACTGCCGACTTCATCAAGGGAGGACTTCTTAGGACAAGACTTGAGCTGGGCGGGGTGCTGCTGTTGTGGAGGCATATAAAGTTTTGCAGCCAGCATTTGTCAGCTGCATAATCTTTATTTCACGGATAGTGCAACTAGCGTAGCAGATACAGTAATCAAGAATGACAGGATGTCAAACAATAATTAGTGCAAAAATTTAATATCACGATCTGGAACAATCGTTTAAGTGAAGGGGATGTATTTATTAGAAACGTCCAAAATTAAAATTTTGAGTTCAAATCTTGAATGCAAAATAGAAGATTATTAATTAGAAACAACCGAAATTAAAGATTTCACAAGGATAGATGGAGGCCTATCTAGCATTTGATTAAGCTCCATTCACTTCGCATAGGATGCAAGAGCAAGCTATACTCCGAAAGGGAGACACGACTTCCACTTTTCCAAAAATTACAACACCTTCTTAGGTATGAAGATTCAAGAGATCAATTTCAGCCTAAAGAGCATATGTAATTTGAATACGATATTATATGGGTAAGTCGATAAGTTTTTTTAAAAAATATTAAGATACGAGAATGTGTTATAAAATTCAAAATAATTTCATTATTATAAAATAATATTAAAATAGAAGCATAATAATAAAAATCAAATAAAATACTGAAGCATTTATCTTATTCCTATATTATCCAAATTTCATTTTCTTCAGTATCATCAGCATTAGCTTCTTCATTATCATTAAAAGTAACA
Organism: Fraxinus cuspidata; assembly: GCA_903798385.1. NCBI lineage: Eukaryota > Viridiplantae > Streptophyta > Magnoliopsida > Lamiales > Oleaceae > Fraxinus > Fraxinus cuspidata. The sequence goes on from CAIGRP010001847.1 coordinate 850, forward strand.
ATTTCAACTCTGGCTCATCTAACAATAGATTAGCAACCTCAAGCAATTCAACTCCTTCAAGAGTATCAAATGAGTTTCCGACAATGTTCTACATTTTGGATTCTCCATTTGTATAGCGATTTAAATTTTTTGATAACATAATTGAGTATTTTAAATAAATATTATTAATATTCAGTTATTAAAATAATTTAAGTTATTAAAATAATAAAAAAAATACATATTCGATATGTATTGGATATGTATCGAAAATAAGTTTAAAATAAAATAATTAAAAATTAGAATTCAATACCTATAAAAATTTAAAAAATATAAAATAATTAAAAAACATGTATCCGGTCCATTATTGGAGGGTATCGAAGAGTATCCAAACTTGGATATGTATCGAATACATGTACGTGATTTGTTTAGAAGTATCCGTGCTTCTTAAATTGCAGCAATAGCTTTGAAGCAGTCACACTCCACTTCGTAGATCACGAGGGAGGTTAAGTGCAAACTGTATCCTCCCTATGATTGCCGCACATATTCCCTTGCAAGATGCGATACACTTCCCTGAACAGTCTTCGACCTGGCTGCCACCAATTCTCCATTCTCGTCCAGTATATTACTCCAATGCCACAGAAATCTTCCCCTTCCTTTACAACTGCATCAACAATTAAGCTTAATCCCACATGTACCTTCCATTTTCAAAAGTCTGGCCTGCATCATCGAATTTTCCCTTGACCCATAATCTCACTTTTTTATACTCCTTAAGTAACATGCCTTTGCGTCTGTCAACACTTAACTCATATCCCCTCTTGCACCATTCAAAATCTTCGCGTTTGTGGATTTCCAGCAAGATTTAGGATATACTGCAAAAATCTCCACACTCTCCATATACAACACTTTCCTAGCCCTCAGAATTATCTCACCCATATTATGTTCGTCAAAGTTCGAAAAGCAAGCTGCCGCTCCATGCAGGTTGTACTGCTTAGCATTTGATTAAGGCATGTAATGGGCTCTCCTCATCCTCCTCACATCTATAGCATTTAGTTTGTACTGTAATGTGTTGACAATTGAGATTAAGGTTTGTTGGCAGTATGTCAATGAATACTTTTCACACCCCTGCTCTTAATAGATCTACTTGCGATCCAATCTATTTCTCATTTAGTTTCTATTTAATATCAAGAAATATGTTGCATAGTTCGAATCCAAGAACACTAATTTTTTAAAGAAAATTGCAAATTAAATCATAATGAATTGTCTTAACCTTTGTTAACGTCCCATCAAATTACGTGTTAGGTAATCTGTAGAAAAACTTAAATAAAAATATTTAACTCTCACATTTTGACAAGTGAAAACCACTTGTATATACTAAATGCAGATACCGTCATACCAAAAAATGAAACCGAACACTGTTTGGTTGGTTCCACAAGAATTCATCAATGAAACAATTTTGATCCTAGAAATTTGGTTTGGGTTCAGGTATCTCATCTGTAGCTTGAAATCATATTGGATAGTTTAAGAATCATAATTTACAATAACAAATAAAATCAAACAAAAACTTAAGTTGGGCGGGCTGTTGCTGATGCTGATGCTGATGCTGATGCTGTGGCATAGAAAGTTTTGCGGCCAGCATTTCTTCAGCTGTATAATCTTTATTTTACGGATAGTGTAACTAACTTAGCTGACAGCGTAATCAAGAATGACAGGATCTTGAACAATAATTTTCACACAAATTAAGAATGACACGATCCGGAAAAGTCCTTCAAGAAAAGGGATGTATTAGTTAGAAATGTCAGAAATTAAAATTTCAAATTCAAATCTTACTTGAATGCAAAACAGAACATATATTAATTTGAAACATCCAAATTAAAGTTTTCACAAGGATAGGCAGAGGCCTATCTAGCCAAACACAATTCTTAAAACGTAAGCAAGCTTGTTGAGCCAACATGAGCAGCCTCATTCACTTCGTGTAGGATGTGAGAGCAAGCTACTTTCGGAAAGGAGGGCATGGGTTGCACTATCCAGAAATTACAACACCTTCTTAAGTATGAAGATTCAAGTGATCAATTGCAGCAGCGAGGTTGAAGAAGACAGACTTGACTTCACAGATAACAAGGGACAGGTTGAGCGGAAACTGTATTCACTCTATTATTTCTACAAATTCCCCTGCAACAGGCGACACCCTTCCCTGAACGGACTTGGAACTGGTTGCCACCGATTCTCCCTTCTATCCAGTAGATTACTCCGACTCCATTGAAGTCTTCCCTTCCTTTACTACTGCATCAACATTTAGGCTTATCCCATCTGTACCTTCGATTTTCGAAAGTCTGGCCTCTCTGAGTCTGCGTTGTTGAATTTTCCATTGCGCTGTAATCTCACTTCTTTATACTCCCTTTAAAAACACTTTTGTATCTGTCAATAGTCCACTCATATCTCCTCTTGAACCATACAAAATCTTTGCATTTCTGGACTTCCAGCAAGACCATAGTTACAGCAAAAATTTTCATAACCTACATAGACAGCACTTTCCAAGACTTCAAAATTATCTCATCAGTATAGTATTCAACCAAGATCGAAAAGCAAGCTGCCACTCTGTACAGGTTTTACGGAGCATTTGAATAAGGTGTGTAATGTCTCCTCATGATCCTCACATCTACAGCAATATTTTGTACTGGAATGTGGTGACGATGGAGATTAGTGTTTGTTGGCAGTATGCCAATGGATATTTTCCACACTAAGAATTTGATTGTACTCGGTATATGAAACTGCCTTAAAAATTGCCACAATCCCTTGAAGCAAATTTGAGCAAGATTATACAACCCTGTTCTTAGTAGATCTATTTTGCGCACTTCGATAATTTGATCAAATTGCTCATTCATACACCAAAACCTCAGCTCCACGCGGGTAACAGCGAAGTCATGATAGCACCGCAAAACCAATCAATTCCGTCTCTCTCACGTGAGAATGGCAAAGGTCTTGTCAGATTTAAAACCAACCAAAACCCTTTGTTTAGGATTCCATTTTTTCTAACCATTTTACACGGTTTGATAACGTTTCTTATCTTATTAACTTGTTTTGTTCAACTGCAATTTATTTTTCTTCTGTATACTTATAAGCGATAACATGCTCAACATTTTCTTTTGTTCAATGCTTAACGATGAGCAATGTACTCTTCACTTATCTAAATAATCTTAATAACAAATTTATTTTTCTCTGTATACATACAATAAACGATTGACGACTCGTTATGAAGCTTCCAAATATGAATTTTCATCGAGCTCCATCTAAAACACGCTTAACATTTCTTATCATATTAACTTGTTTTCTCTGCATACATACATCAGATGATGTTGACTCGCTGTGAAGCTTCCAAATATGAATTTTCTTCGAGTCCATCAATAACATGCTGAACATTTTTTATCTTATTAACTTGTTTTGTTCAACTGCAATTGTTAATTGAACTGTTATTCTTAATATTTAAACAACAGAAAAAATCCCTGAGTACTATAACAAAAATGAGTGAAATGCACATGTTCTAAACTAGCGAAAGAAGTTCCTTTTTTCTTTTATCATTTATTGAAACAAAATAAAAATTAGTTATTTTGAACATCTTTTCCTACAACAGAAGTTTTGCGTGTGATTCACATGCACAATCGGATCAAATATCAAGGTAGAAAGAAGAAGAAACTGAAATTTCACATGATTGCAAAGAACTAAAAAGTTGGTTGGATGGTTACTTAAACTTTGGTATTGAGAAAAAACTGAAAATATGGAAAATCAATGGATCTAAAAGTATAGTGGGGCAAATTGTGCGTGTGCATTGTACGCAAGATTGTTTGTCATTGGGATGATGAGAAAATATATGTGGAGAGAGTGGGGAATAAAACGTTGCAGATACTGTCAATGAGATGAAATCGAAGAAGATAACGGAGATCGTCGAAAATGATGACTTACCAAATATTGTCCATTTAACATAATTTTGTATATAATTGTATTTAAGTTATAATTACACTTACCATATTTAGATTTTACTTATTCCTATATAATGTAAGGAATCCCTATGAAAAATCATTCAATCAAAAGTTTGTCATGATATTTGAACCCATTAAGCCTACATTAGAAAATTGCATATTACTCAGCAAACGGATTAGAAGTCAAAAGATTGGTAGAATGAGAAATAAGCTTCGCAAAATTCTAACTACCATGATCGACTGAATGGGTGGAAGAAGCAGCAGCCTTGGGAAAAGTAGGAATGTAATTGGTGTTCTCATTCCTGATCAACAATTGCATTTCATCCTCACCTAATTATACGACTTGATGTGCATGCATCTACCACCACCACCACCACCACTATACTGCCGCCTTCATCAACTGGGGACTTCTTGAGACAAGACTTGAGCTGGGGGGCTGCAGCTGATGTGATAGCATAGACAGTTTTGGGGCCAGCATTTTCCAGCTGCATACAGATAATGTGACTAACATAGCAATAGCGTAATCAAGAATGACAGGATGTTGAACAATAATTAGCGTTCAAATTAAGAATGACTCGATCTGGAACAATCCTTTAAATGAAGGGATGTAATTATTAAAAATGTCCAAAAATAGGTTCAAATCTTATATGAAAGCAAAATAGAAGATATATTAATGAAAAATAACGTCTGAAATTAAAATTTTCTCAAGGATAGACGGAGGCCTATCGAGCCAAACAAAATTCTTAAAATTTAAACAAGCTTTTTGTACCTACACATGCTTAGTTCCATTCACTTCGTGTCAGATGTGAGAGAAAGGTAGACTCGGAAAGGAGGACACGAGTTGCTCTATCCCAGAAGTTAAACACCTTCTTTCGTATGAAGATTCAAGTGATCAATTGCAGCAACAGTGTAAAATCAGTCAGACTTGACTTCGTAAATGACAGGGTACTGGTTGAGCACAAACTGCGGTCTCTCTATTGTTGCCACACATTCCCCTGCAAGAGGCAACATCCTTCCCTCAAAAGACTTTGACCTTGCTGCCACCATTTCTTCCTTCTCGTCCAGTAGATTACTCCAACACCATGGAAGCATTCCCCTTCCTCCACTACTGCATCAACATTTGAACTTTTTCCCATCTGTAACTTCCATTTTCGAAAGTGGTCTCTATGAGGCTTCATCGTTGAATTTTTCCTTGACCTGTAATCTCACTTGTCCCTTAAAAAACACCTTCGCATCTGCCAACAGTCCACTCGTATCCCCTCTTGCATATCTGGCCTTACCGCAAGACCATATGATACTGCAAAAATTTCCATATCCTCCATACAACACCACATTTGATTAAGCCGTGTAATATGTTGTACTGGAACATGGTAACAAGGGAGATTGGTGTTTGTTGGAAGCATTTGATCTTACTCAGTATATGAAGCCACCATAAAAAATGCCACAATAACTTAATGCACATTTGAGAAAGATTCTCCTCAACTGTTCTTAATAGATCTACTTTGCGAGCCAATTAAATTTTCATTTAGTTTTAATTTAATAATAAGAAAGATATTGACTAATTTGAATCCAAGAACACTATTTTTTTAAAGAAAATTGAGAACCATAATGAAATGTCTTAACTTTTCTTGATGTTTAGGTAATTGTCAAACATAAGTTTCAATGTAGAATAATTATATCTTATTCTTCTACAAATCAGAGATAATATATGAAGATAATTACATCCTAAATAAAGGAAACAAATTGTTTCTATATTTAGATACAAGATTGGTCAGCTAACAGATTCCTAGAAGTAATTACAAAATCAATTCAATAATTGACAGCTCATGCAGACACTCCCCCTCAAGTTGGAGCATGGATATCTATCATGCCCAACTTGTCAATTATGTCATGAAACGCCCTTGCTGATACTGCTTTTGTGAGCATATCATCCAACTTTTTTTCGGATTGGACAAATGGAAAATTGTATAGTTTTCTCGTCAAGCTTCTCCTTGATGAAATGATGATCTACTTCAACATGTTTTGTGCGATCATGTTGTATAGGATTTTGGGCAATCTCTATGGCTGCTTTATTATCACAGTTAAGATTCATGGTTTTTGCATAATCAATCCCCAAATCTTTAAGTATGTTCCTGATCCATAACATCTCGCACACACCTTGGGCCATTCCTCGAAATTTAGCTTCAGGGCTTGATCTTGCCACAACCTTCTGCTTCTTGCTTCTCCAAGTGACGAGATTGCCTTCAACAAATGTAAAATAACCTGACGTCGATCTTCTAGCTGTCTGGCCACCTGCCCAATCGGAGTCCGTGTATCCTTCAATGTTTGAGACATCATTTTTTTAGAACAATAAACCTTTCCCTGGAGCACACTTCAAATATCTCAGAATTCGATAGACCGCATCCATATGTTCTTCACTTGGCGTAAGCATGAATTGGCTTATAACACTTACAGCATACGTTATGTCTGGCCTTGTGTGTGATAAGTAGATTAACCTCCCAACTAGCCGTTGGTAACGACCCTTATCAGTTAGAGTTTGATCTAGTAGAATCCCAAGCTTGTCATTCATCTCTATAGGTGTTTCTATTGGTTTACAATCAAGCATTTCAGTTTTAGTGAGAAGATCTAACACGTATTTTTGTTGTGAAAGAAAAATTCCGTGTTTCGATCTTGCCACCTCAATCCCCAAGAAATATTTAAGCTGCCCAAGATCCTTCATTTCGAACTCAGCAGCCAAATGTTCTTGTAGTGCCTTCATTTCGGACAAATCATCTCCTGTTAATACCATATCATCAACATACACTATCAACACCGTTACCTTTCCTTCTTTGTGTTTTATAAATAAAGCATGGTCTGAATTACTCAGTTTATAACCATCTGCCTTCATTATCGTTAAAAACCTCCCAAACCACGCCCTGGGTGACTGTTTTAGTCCGTATAAGAACTTCTTCAGCTTACATACTTCATTTCCACGCATGGAACTACATTTGACACTAGGAGGTAGCTCTATGTAAACTTCTTCTTCCAAGTCTCCGTTAAGAAAAGCATTTTTAACATCGAATTGTTTCAAGGGCCAATCTCGATTTGGTGCTATAGAAATAATAATGCGAATGGTATTTATCTTGGATACTGGTGCAAGTGTCTTGGTAGTCTATTCCATACCTTTGTGTATATCCCTTTGCAACTAGTCTCGCTTTATGCCTGTCAATACTTCCATTTGCTTTGAGTTTCACCGTGAACACCCATCTATATCCAATTGTCTTCTTTTCCTTAGGTAGTGAAACAAGTTCCCAAGTGGCATTTCTTTGTAGAGCTGCCATCTCTTCATTCATTGCCTTAGTCCATTTGGGATCTTCCAAAGCATCCTGTACACTACTAGGAATATATATAGTGGATAATTGATTAACAGTAAGTGCATATGATTAAGACAACCTATGAGATGACATATAGAGTTACTAATTGGGTATTTAGTTTTGGCTTTGGAATCAGGTTCATATTGTTTCTTTGGAATTCCTCTATTTCACCTTTGTGGATATCTAGGATCTATATTTTCTACAGAAACAAGTATTTCATTAGACTCATTAGATATTGGATTTGAAATTACTTGAGGAGGAACACTCTCGGTTAATTCTTCAGTTAATGGTGTAGACATGGGTAACTCTGGCGGCCTTGATAGTGCTTCAGACATGTCTAGAAAATTGGGGGATCATACTTTTGTTGAAACTCATTTCCATCAAGATTTTGAAGCTTTTCGACTATGTCTTCTAGTTCTACAAATTCACCTCCTCCTCCATTTTGTTGTTGAAATTCAATTCACTAGAACTCTCCCCCTGGAGGGAATGGTCAGAGACTCCCCTGAATAATATGGTTCTAATTCATGAAAAGAGGCATCCAAAGTCACATGTAATTTTAGGGTTTGTGGATCATAGCACCTATAACCTTTTTGAAGTTAATAGCCTATGAAAACACACCGTTTGGCACATCGATCAAGTTTAGTTCGTAAACTTTTTGGAATGTGAGCGTAAACAATACAACCAAAGACTCCGGGTTCAAGATTAGGAGGATGAGGAATTGAAAGTAAGGATTTCATTTTTTGTTGGGAGTTTGAAAATCTCACTCGTGAAGGGGTTCGATTAACGAGATAAGCTGCAGATTTTACAGCTTCTCCCCAATAGAAACGAGGCATGTTCTTGCCAAAAAGAGAAGCACGAACTACCTCTAAAAGTTGTCTATTTTTTTCTCTCAGCTAGTCCGTTTTGTTGTGGGGTGTAAGTGCATGAGGTTTGATGACGAATTCCATGAATGTTTAGATAATTGCCAAGAGAGGCATCCATATACTCAGTACCATTGTCAGATTGGAGTACACGAATCTGCTTTTGATATTGAGTACCTACCATTTTGTGAAATTTTTGAAAGGCTAGACACACGTCACTTTTTTGATAAGTAAAGACACCCAAATCATTCTAGTACATTCGTCAAACCGTTTAGGGAAATTGGTTTGTGATTTGGTTGGATCATTGTGGTGTTGATTCAACATATTGGGCCCGGATTTCATGAAGTTTGGAGTTCCTTAATCAATTTCCTTTTGTATAGAGATTTAAATTTTTGATAACATGATTGATTATTTTCAATAAATATTATTAATATTCAGTTACTAAAATAATTTAAGTTATTAAAATAATTAAAAAATACATATTCGATAGGTATTAGATACCATATTGAAAATAAGTTTAAAATAAAAAAAATAAGTATCAAAAATTTTTAAAAAATAAAAAAATATAAAATAATTAAAAACATGTATCATGTACATTATTCAAGGGTATCAAATAGTATCCAAGTTTGGATACATATCGAATACAATAATTGGTTTAAAATCATCCGTGCTTCTTAGATTGCAGCAACAGCGCTGAAGCAATCACTCCACTTCATAGATCACAAGGGAGGTTAAGTGCAAACTGTATTTTTCCTATTATTGCCGCACATATTCCCTTGAAAGAGGCGATACACTTCCCTGAATAGTGTGTTAGATTTTTTATGTAATTGGCAAATTTGTGAACAAAATGGACTAGATTTAATGTGTTGTAGAAGTCAAGAAATAAGTTGTAAATAGTATAAATTGAGTTGTATTAGGTCTATGGTTCGAGAATAGAAAGAAGGAAAAAAATGGCACCGCAGTTTCGCTAGAATATCGCTATGACTTTGCTCAAGCGGTAGAAACAGAAACATTATCGCTAGCTTGTCGCCGGACCTTCGCTCGAGCAACACAGCGTTGCTCGCCTATCGCCCAACTTTCACTCGAGCGACAGGGTTATCTGCAGAATTTTAATTAGCGTATTTAAGGCATTTTTATACCCTTTCAGCTGACTCTCTTGTCCGTTCGACGATGTCTAACGTACGTTGGAAGGAGGCCCTAGTATGATCCGCATTGGCTCTCTCCCTACTGATCGCCAGATTTTGTTGCTCATTATGTGCACAAATCTATGTCATGTCTCTCATACTTCTTCATTACATATGGAGAATGCCCGCTTCTTGTACGCCTTATTACATGACTATTCTGTTGATTTACCCTCGTTCATATGCCAGCAGATTTTGCTTGATTTTCATATCACGGGGACTAAGGTAGGGCTTCATTATGTCTGTCTTATTTATCGCCTTGTGACCGTACTTGGCTTTAGTTTTCCAGAGGGGGTTCCTATGAGGGTTTCTCGGCCGATTGGCCACACTACCATTTCCCAGAGTTAGTCTTATGCTTCTTTTAAGCCAGTTAATCCGACTGTGCCGCTGATCCTATTGATGACCTTATTTCTGTTGATCCCTTCGATTTTCCTTCTTCTTCTTCTACTCCTCCTGCTGACATCCCCTCGACATCCACTTCTGCTCATCCACCTACAGATTCTGTTCCACCATCTACGTCTGTTCCCAATGACTCGTTTGTTGTACCTATGGGGTAGATGATTGTGCTGATCAAGCAGCAGGCTCATATGATGGTGGAGATTACGCAGCTGAGAGCTACAATTGATCGACACACTAAAAAATTTGATACACTTCGTGGTGCTTTCGGCTATCTTCAATATGGGTTGAGTTGGATTCGACGACTTTGGGATGACGGTGCAGCATCTGATAAGGGGATTGATGTTGATGATGCATCATAGTTGCTAGGTTGTCCCTTGTCATTTGTGACAAAAAGGAGGTGTAATAGTAGTATTTTGATGTACTTAAGCTTTTTTAGATATTTTGATGTACTTAAAAAAATATTTGACATTGACATTGAATGTTAAAATTTTGATTCGGAAGTATATGATATTTGTTCAGCTAGATTAAGTTTTGATGTTTAGTGATATCAATGTTTCTTTTAGTATGTTGGTTTACATTGATATTGCATCTTAATTTAGCCGGTACGATTCAATGCATCTTATTTTTAGCTGGTATGACTAATGATTAACTGTTTGAACTGTGTTTATCCATATTATTGTTTCATATGCTTTTACACTAGGTATTGAGTAGTCTGTTTTAGGAAATAGGTTTAGAAAGAAAAAAAACACAGTTCAGTCAAGATGGTTGGATTGATAGTAATAGGTGTTTTGAGTCTATTTTGTTTTACTACCTTGACTTTGGATTTGTAGTTTTGTCACAGAATGCCAAAGGGAGAGCTTGTTAGGTTTTTGATGTAACTGGTAAATCTGTGAACAAAAGTGATTAGATTTAATGTGTTGTAAAAAGTCAAGGAGTAAGTTGTAAATAGTGTAAATTGTGTTGTATTAGGTCTATGGTTCGAGAATGGAAAGAAAGAAAAAATGGCGTCGCAATTTCGCTAGATTGTCGCCATGACTTGGCTCGAGCGACTGTCGCTCGCCTATTGCCTAGCTTTTGCTAGAGCGACAAGGTTATCCAGAGAATTTTAATTCACGTTTTAAGGCTTTTTATCCGGCCCATTCATTCATAAACCTACAATATAAATACCAGATAGCCTCTGAACGTCTTTTCTTAAGGTTGAACATTGATAAAACATTGATTGTTTCATATCCTCTCCATCCATATCTTTCAACCTTCATTGTTTGTTATGTCCAAGGCATTGAAAACATCAAACTTACAATCCAAATATCAAACTATTACTTCATACACATCTATCAGAGTGCTGAAGATCAAGGGAAGGTGACTAGAGTTCTAGTTGTTGGAGAACGCGGAGTTCTTTATTGATCCACAGAAGATAGACGAATTCATAGAGCCGGGAGTTGGTGCAGGAGCATGCAATCCAGGAGGGCTTTGAAAACTGTAGATGGGAGTTGGTGCAGGAGCACACAATCCATGAGCGCTGTGAGAATTGCAGTCAGGAGGTCAGAAAGTACTAGTGATAGTCGAATCTGGCGGACTGTAAGTTCTAATTCATTTATAATGGATTGTTGACTAGCAAAGTGCCCAAAGTTTTTACCTAGTTGGGGTTTCTCCGTGATCATTCCTGGTGTTTATTTATTGCTTTCATATAATTGTGGCAATTCAACTTAGAAAAATTGACTTGATTGATTAACTATCTAGAGATAATTAATAGTGACTTGTTGCTAGTTAATTATTAAGTTTTAATTCCGCATAATCACCTATTCACCCCCTCTAGGTATAGTTTGGGTTGAATTTCATAATTTCAATTGGTATCAGACCCACATTTCGATTCCTAGCCCATAAATTAATCTAGATGAGTAAGTCTCTATTTGTGCCTACATTTTTTTTTACAGAAGCAACTATGCTTACTGGAAAGTTTCAATGAGAGCATTCCTTTAAACTTTGGATGAATGTATTTGGATCAGTGTACTAAATGGTTGGATTGCTATTGCTGGTGTTATTACACCCAATGATATTTCTCTTTGGATCAAAGATCAAGTTGCTGATTGCAACTGAAATAGTAAAGGGCTGCATGTTCTATTTATGGCTGTGTCTGTAAAGAAATTTAGGACAGTGTCGATATGTGAAACTGCTAAAGAGATTTGGGATATCTTAGAGACCACCCACGAGGGTACCAAAATTGTTAAGAATTCCAAACTACAAATGTTAACTTCTAGGTTTGAAGAAATAAGAATGAAGGACGATGAATAATTCGATGAATTCTATACGAAGCTTAATGATGTATTAAACTTGAGTTTCAACCTAGGTTAGAAGATCCCCGAGTCTAAAATAATTCAAAATGTCCTTAGATCGTTACCTAAAAGGTTTAGACCTAAGATCATTGCTATTGAAGAAAGTAAGGACTTAGATGAAGTTAAGATAGAGGGACTCTTAGGATCTCTCCAAACCTATGAGCTCACCATTTCTCAACCAAAGAAGATTAAATCAATAGCCATGAACACC
>CAIGRP010001848.1:0-30765 GCA_903798385.1 Fraxinus cuspidata
GAGAGAGAGAGAGAGAATTTATATTTAGACAAACACAAAATGAAAGCAACCATTGAAATCCTTTATGAAGAAGTGGTGTGTTGCAGGTGTCGTTGGAGCATTGGACTTGACCTTCGTAGTGGTGGTGAGATGACAACTGTGTTTAGGAAACAGATCTACGTGGTGACAGTGATGGTGCATTGTAGGTGACGATAGTTCATTAGAGTTGATCTGTGTGGTGGTAGTGGTGGTGAGTTGGTAGCAACGTTTTGGATATTGCGATCACATACAGTTACAACTGATCACAATTAACACAAAATTAGTCACAATTAAAACATGCTTAATCACAGAATTTCACCACAAATAGATTCACACACACTGTATACCAACTTAACAACACATATAGTCACAATCGATTACAATTAACACAAACTTGATCAGAATGGATCACAATTAACACATATTTGATCACAGAGGGTCACCATGAATAAATGTGCGTATCCAAGGGTTTACACAAAAAATCGAGCATGCTGCCATAAAATCAGAAAATGAGTTGTCCGTCGTATGAGTAATTCATCGGAGATAGACAAAGATAGGGAAATATTTGAGTGGAGTTTGGGATTTCGATTGCTTACCGAAAGACATGAAGGGATCTAGCATCTACAGTCGCCTTTGTTGCAAGCAGATAGTTCAATCATTTTATTATTATTATTATTATTATTATTATTATTATTATTACTATTACTATTATTATTATTATTATTATTATTTGGATTTTTCTTAACTAGGCGAGAGAAATAGGCTTGAACTTTAAATTAGAGATTTATAGAATGAGAGTGAGAGTGAGAGTGAGAGTGGTTTATTTAAGAAGAAAAAGAAAGAAATACAGCCCAAACAATACATAAATTACGTATAATATAAACAGAGAGGGGTGAGGGTGGCATGGTGGGGAGTAGGGAAGGTATTAATTAATCATGTATTAATTAATTTAATAAATTTTAATTATCACCTGATTTATGAATTTAATACTAATCCTCATTGTTTTTGAATAGTATACTTAAGATGTAGGATTTTTGGGTAATTTCCCACCTAAATTATCACATTTTTCATCAAACATGGGTACCTAAAAATACAATATTTTAAGTAGAAACATAAGTTTTATACTGTTTTTCTTTTAATTTTTTAATTGCACCGCAATCTACCCTTTTCGTACAAGAACTCCAAAAGGTTATCCAATTTAGTACAAAGAATTTGTTGTACACCATGAACAAATATATCTCTCTCTTACATGGAACATATCTAAGTATTCTGATTATCTCAGCAAGCCATTTATAAACATGTTTTTCGTTTACATGCGAATTGTTGCGAAATTGTAGGATAATTATTGATAATTCTGTGATCTTATCAAAATACTTAGATAAGTTCATCTACATTAAAAAAGTATATTCTATTCCGATTGTAACTCATATTTTGAACCAATATGAGGTATTTGTTCTCAATAAAATACACACTGTTGTAAAATTATAAGATAAATATTAATGATTATCTAATCTTATCATCATGCATATATAAGTTTTATCTAGTTTAGATAATCTATTTCATTTCAATTGTAGTTCTCATTTTGAACCATATATACGAATCTTGATTTTCAACAAAATACACAAGTTTATGGACATATCTCTCTTTTGTTCTCTCTAGTTTATAATACTTTATCAGTACGAAATGTTTTTATCTAATTAATATTTTTTTCTTAAAAAATTAGTGATTGAAACACTCTACACCCAAATTCACAATCCTGCACTCAATTAGAATATTTCATGTCTTATGGTCAATTTTGAAAATTTCCAATGTCTGCCATGTACTTGAATATTATGACGGAATTTGCATGTATGCTAATCATTGCTTTCCTCCATTAAAATTGTTTGGAATTCGGGATGTGATATGACGCTATATGAAGTATAGATCGCACAAACTAATAAACAAGAACAAGATTTAAAAAAAAAAAACAAGAAATTGGTAGAGGAACCAAATATTTTATTAATGACAACAATGGAGAGAAAATACAACTTTCAGGAACTTCTGTAATCTACTAAATTGAATGAAGAGTCTACTATTTATAGGACCTAGAAATATCATAAAGATAGAAACAAGAGAAGAAAAATCTTGTAGAATAAAAGAAATAATGTTTTCCCAATAGAACACGTGAAAAAAAGGAAATAATATTTTTCAATAAAACACGTGAAATAAATAAAATATTTTCTCAAAATATTGCACATAATTTGGGTTACAAAATTCAACATTCTCCACCTTGACAAAAATTTCGATACAACGAACGAAACTTCAAAATTTCTCCACCCAAAAAAAAAAGTCCGACTACAACAAACAAACTGAATTATTCATCCCAAACCAAACTTCTTCAACATAAAAAAATATTCTTTCTCCTCCACCATATCCAACACGGATAAATGAACCCAACCACCGGGTTCCCAAATTCAAAAAGAATTCAAAATTTACGATATAGGGTCGAAGCACACCCTGTAGCATAATCAACACTAAATGCTTTAACTGAAGGCCCCTGGCTAGACTCGTCACCTTCAACAACTCCAAAAGCATGCACATCTAGATCAGCATCCATGTACCTATCTCTAATGGATCTCTCCCTAGCCGTTGAATACAATGGTACCGCAGATTGTAGTGGCAAAGCGGAATTACTCATATCCCCCAAACTCGACAGAGTAGTATTCTCTAAAATAAACACGAGTCAACTCCCAACGATACTGTACCAAACTGGATATCCACCACTGTACCAAACTTGTGATGATGTCTTTTCACTGATTCTACCCAACCTTACAAGATGTATAACTGAGACTTTCTCCGTCACTCCAATACAACACGGACACCCTTCTAGACCTTCAAGACTCCACCTGCTCCAGAAAATTTGTATCATCTCGAATCCAAGGTACTTAATGAGATGATGTTCTTCTTCAAGTCTGGAACATATCGAACCTGGCCAAGTGTTCTGATTGTTCCATCTACCAATTTCAATCTGACTTTCCCAATACCAGCTATCCAACAAGATTCGTTGTTTCCCATGACAACGACACCTTGTGTCACCATTTCATATGATTCAAACAAATTCCGATTGGGACTCATATGAAACGTACAAGCTGTATCCAAAATCCACTCCTCATCAAGCTTGGATTCCACGTCAGAAATCGTCAAGACATCTACTCCACCCAAATAGTCCTAAACTACGTTGGTCTTATCCGAAATATCCGATTGTCTCCCACAATTTGCAGCTGAATTCTTCTTACCCTACAACTTCCCGCAATCTCTCTTGATTTGTCCTTTTTTCTTGCAGCAAAAACAAACCATATTGCTGAATACCAACATCGACTTGCCCTTTGCCAATCACTATGAACCACAAGAGCTTCCTCATCTCTGGAACCAGCTCCAACCAGATATTTTATCTTCTCCTTTGAAAACAAGGCATCATACACGTCTTTAATGGTGAATGTGTCACGACTCCAACCGGATATTTTATCTTCTCCTTTGGTCATGTACAATTGCTCCAATTTCAACCATAATGTAGCTGTTGTCTTCTCCTTCAAGACGTCTTGAATAATATTGTTAGATAGATGAAGATGTATCTGCGAAAGTGCCTTGTAATCCTTCTCTTACTTCTTTTCTGTTATCCAAGTTGTGGGCATCTTATCAAATCCCAACAAAGCATCATCCAAATCCAACTGCGCCAATACATCTCTCATCTTCACTTGCCATAACAAAAATCTTGTACTACGATCCAACATCGAAATATCATACTTTATGGTAGTCATCGATAACAAAAAACCTCAAAGAATTGCTGAATCTTTTCTTTGATACCACTTGTTAGGAATTCGATGAGGTAATACGGCATGATATGAAGTATAGATCACACAAACTAATAAACAAGAACAAGATTTAAAAGAAAGCAAATAAGAAATGACAGATGAACCAAATATTTTATTAATGACAACCAATGGAGAGAAAATACAACTTTCAACCACTTCTATAATCTACAAACTGAATGAAGATTCTAAATGAAGAGTCTACTATTTATAGGACTTAGAAATATCACAAAGATGGAAATAAAATAAAAAATTCTCGTGGAATAAAAGAAATAATATTTTGGCAATATTTTTCCAATAAAACATGAGAAATAAAAAAAAATATTTTATCAAAATATTCCACCTAATTTGAGTCACAAAATCCAACAAAAATTTAGTTGCATGGAGTTTGTGTAGAAAAATTAATTTGTAAGCAAGTGTTTGGATGTACATTCTATTGAATTTCTTTACGTCTCATTATGCACATCAATTTTAAAAGTAATGCTTTAGCTTTAATTTCATACTAATTAAAGTGCATTATCTTGTGATTATGTAATGGAACTGATGATGTAGATTATTATCTTTGTATGAAAAAATATGTTATTTTATAAATTTATTAAATATTATTTTATTGTATTGATATGTATAATTTGTTATTATTCCCTAAGAATGCAATCCCAACGAGGCCTGGGTAAGGGAAGAAATGATACCATGTTGTTGCTCCTGAACAACTCTATGAATATTATATTTTGCTAGAAAACATATTCATAAAAAAATTAACATTTCTAAATAATAGTTTGTTGATACTCATCATGTAGCGCAATATTATAATTAATATTCCAAAAGAATTTTACTTACACCTAACGAGCATGAATTATAATATTCCAGAAGAATATTAACATATTTCTCTTGAATAAGTAATAGTAAAATACAACGTGCACTCAAAGTAACACATATTTCGCAAAATATATCATTTTGAATTATTGTTTATCCCTGGAGGAAAACATATAACTAATGTCATTTCGACATTGATTAATTTGAATACTTGATTTATTATTATATGATTATATAATATTATCATATTCTTCGAAATTAATGGTATTGTGAAGTTACTCAAATAGTAAGCATCACAAAATTTGAGATGAATTGCCAGATATATGTTTAGTTGATAATGCAAATATGCATACTATACTTCAAGACAAAAAGTCTTTTCTGGACTTAACATTAACTGAAAATAATGTTAATGTGATATCATGTGTATCAAATATCGTTGAAAGCTCTAAAAGAGTTTGTATTATTTTCTCAAATAATACAAAATTATATTGACGATGTATTTTATTCTAGTAGATTCAAAAGAAGTTTGCTTGGTTTTAAGCTATCAACTGCAATTGATATCACTTTAAGATTGTGCAAGAATAATATAAAATATCATTGCATATCTTTTGTATTTGACCAGAAATAGATAAAAGAAAAATTAGTGACACTCCCTTTTAGCATCTACTATACATTCATAAAAATGATTGAATGAATATTATCACAAATTCGAAATTCATTGACCCTATGTGACCTTATATACTATGGAAGAATTGTATTATTATTTTGGAATTACCAATGTAGAAATTCGCAGAATCTAGACATCATGCACATTTGTGAGAAAAATGTTGATATATCAGCGTGTGGTGGTCCAATCGTCATGAAATTTGGATATGACGTTCACAACCAATTTTGCTTCAAATCAAACAGTTTTTATCAAAATTCAGTGGTTCATTTGTATGAAATAGTTACGTGAACAGTAGCAAAATTTGAATTACTACAATTATTTTTTAAAAAAATTATTTTTGAAAAATATGAGATTTGTCAGCTGATTAAGACTTTCTAAAGTTTTCAAATTCAAGTAAGTATATATTTGAAAGTTTTTCTATTTCTATTATATATTATATTTGTAAATTTTTATATTAGTTGAATATCTTGATTTAACTTGTGCTCTTGAAAAAGCACAACTAGAAACTATATTTGTATTAAATGAATATAGAGTGATGTTCTAGAAAAAACACAACTCAAGTTATATAAATGTTCCAAAAAGAATATTATCTGCTCATGAAGAGCATGCCATTATAATATATTAATATATTGCTCCAAAAGAAGCAAAAATAATACATATTAGTATTATTGAAAAAAACTTCTTCATTTGGTAATGTGTTAACTCAGGTGAAAGCATATTACTCGCCAAGTGATTCACAATGTCTGCATATCATGGCCCACAGTCAACTGCAAATATGCGTTCATCTGCGAAGCAATCCTTTATACCACCCTTATCCTTGTGTTCTACATGTTCAAGCCTTGAAAGGTGGTCTGCAACCACTTTTTCACTGTCTTTCTTGTCTCTAATCTCCAAGTCAAACTCTTGAAAAAGAAGTATCCACTAAATCAGCCTAGGCTTCGCATCCTTCTTAGACATTAGATATTTCAAAGCTGCATGATCTGTGTTGACAATTACCTTCCGTCCCATGAGATATGATTTGAATTTATCGAAAGCAAACACAATGGCAAGCAGCTCATTTTCCGTGGTTGCATAATATAGCTGTGCCTCTGTCAAAGTTTTGTTCGCGTAGTAGATGACATGGAGAATTTCATCCTTTCTTTGACCAAGTATTATCCCTACTACATAGTCGTTGGCGGCGTACATCAACTCAAATGGCAGTTCCTAGTCTAGTGCAGCCATAATCGGTGATGAATTTAACTTTTCTTTAAGAGTGTTGAATGATGTCAAACACTCATCAAAAAAGTTAAATGGTGTATCATTTTCAAGTAAGTTGCACAGTGGTTTGATGATTTTGGAGAAATCCTTGATAAACCTCATGTAGAACCCTACATGGCCGAGGAAACTACGTATTCCCTTAACTGAAATTGGTGAAGATAGCTTTTCTATTATCTGAATCTTTGCTTTATCCACCTCGATACCATTTGCTGAAATCCCGTGCCCCAGTACTATTCTTTCTTGCACCATGAAGTTGTACTTCTCCCAGTTTAACACCAAATTCATTTCCTTACATCGCTGCAAAACTATTCCCAACTTTGAAAGGCAACTCTCAAACGATGAACCAAATACCAAAAAGTCATTCATGAATACTTCAATGATTTTCTCCACCATATCTGAAAATATTGCTATCATGCATCGCTGAAATGCGATATGAGCATTACATAACCCAAATGACATTCTTCTATATGCAAAGGTACTATAGGGGCACGTCAATGTAGTCTTCTCATGATCCTCTGGAGCCACTGCAATTTGATTATATCCTGAGTACCCATCCAAGAAGCAGTAACGAAAATGTCCCGCAAGTCATTCCAACATTTGATCAGTGAAGGGTAAATGAATGTGACCTTTTCGAGTTGCATTATTCAGCTTCATGTAGTCTATGCACACTCTCCATTCCATGACTGACCTTATCGGTATCAGCTCATTATTCTCATTTTTTACCATTGTAATCCCGTCTTTCTTTGGCACAACATGAGTAGAACTAACCAACTTGCTATCAGAGATTGGATATATGATGCCTGCATCAAAGAACTTTAATACCTCTGCTCGCACGACGCCCTTCATGGTGGGATTCAATCAGCGCTAATTTTTGCTGTTGGCTTATACTTTTCTTCCATTAAGATTTTGTGCATGCGTATCGATTGACTAATCCCTCTGATGTCTGATATAGACCACCTAATAGCTGTTTTATGTTCCAGCAAAACTCTTAGTAGTCTCTACTCTTCCAACTCGGTCATCTCATTTGTAATAATCATATGGAGTGTAGATGACTCTCCCAAGTAAGGATACCTCAGATGTGATGGCAGTTGCTTGAGCTCAAGATTTGGTGTTTTCTGAATAGAAGGTAGTGGTTTACTAGGTCCTTCACCAAGTTCTTAAATTTTTTTTCTTCTAATAGGCGGCGTAGACTCTACAATGTAGGCGATCTGTCTTATCTCTTCAACTGTTGATTTTTTATCTTTTGAGTGTACAAGAGGATTCTCCAAGTAGTCTTGAGGGTGCTCAAGAATGAAAGTCTCCTCCATAGCCAAATCTACCATATCAATGCTCATACAACTATTTGATTCAGTAGGATACTTGATTGCATTGAAGACGTTGAATATCACATGCTCATCATTCAATTGCAGCATCAATTGTCCTTTCTGAACATCTATTAAGGCCTGACATGTTACAAGGAATGGTCTCTCCAATATCAATGACACGTCTCTATCCTCCTCAACCATGTCCAAAATGATAATATTTGTCGGGTAGATAAATTTATCTACATTTACCAGTATATCTTCAATAATTCATCTGGGAAATTTTATGTCATGTCACCAATAGTACAAGGGATAGTAAAACTCCCTAGGTCTTTTAGTTTATATGGCAGCTTATTTTGTAGGATGACACTGCATTATTCATTCAACATAACCGTTCCCAACTCCTCTGGCTTCTTCTTGTTTGTAAGTATCTCCGTCATGAATTTTATGTAGCTGGGCATTTGTGCAAGTGCATCCACAAATGGTACGTAGATATCATCTTTTTCAATACCTCAAGGAACTTCAAAAACCCCTTGTCCAGCTTATGATTTTGTAGCCTACGTGGAAATGGGAGTGGTTGAACAATTTTTTTGGCGAGCGCGGTTACCTTAACCTTTGGATCCTCTAATGCTTTCTCTTGTTCTTTATACTGCTCAAATTCCTTTAAGTGCTCCTCAACCGTGGTAGATACCTTCTCTTCTATAGAAATTGGTCTCTTCACATTTATCTCAGGTAACTGTACACCACTGCGAGTAAATATAGCCTTGCAATGCTCCTTAAGATTCATTTCAGTGTCACTAGGCAATGCTCCTGTTAATCTATACGAAAGTGCCTTTGCTATTTGTCACATCTGATTTTCCAAATTTTATAGTAGCTTTCTGAACTTCCAAGCTCTTATCCGTTCTTTGCATGTGTTGAGTAGATATTTTTGCCAACTTAGTCACAAGATCTTCTAATGAAAACTTCTTCTCATTCTGTTGAAAACCTGGAGGTGCAGTTTGATGTGGTGTAGTTTGAGCGCCCTGGTTACTCCATTGAAAATTTGAGTGATTTCTCCAGCCTGGGTAATAGGTGTTAGGATTTAGATTGTGTTGTAGCCTTTGAAAATTTTGAGTGTAGTTCACTCCACTGTCTGAATAAAAGGAGATCCTACATTACAATCAACACTTTTGTGGTTCCTTGCATTTGATTCTTTTGTCTGGGCCATGTTAATCTGATTCACCTTCGTGCCAATGATACCAACTGTGCTGAAATTGATATCAAAGAATCAACTACGAATACCCCAACAACTCTCTTTCCACTCGTCCTTTCAGTAGGCCAAAGTGCATTTCCTCCATGATTTGGTAGACTTGATTCGCGGTTCTTTTTGTGATAAAATCATCATATGCGAAGTCTACGTTAGCCTACTTATTAGATTTAGACCAATGTAGAAGTACTGCACGTGAAGCCATTTCTCCAATTCGTGTTGTGGGCATTGGCGTAGTAAACCTTTGTATCGTTCCCAAGCCTCTTAATAGCATTTCAAGTCCAATTGTTGGAATGTGGTAATCTCTTCCCTTAATCGAATAGCAATAATGACTTGTAATTAATCTTTGTTTAATTTATCACGTACTAGAAATCAAGGTAAATATTTATCAAATTTTTGAGATGCAATGTTAAGATGTAGATTCCTCCTTGTTATTCCATTTTTAGTACAACAATTAAAATGACTCATTATTATTATGCGAGTTGGTCAAAGTTTCAAATTTATTTAAAAATTTCTCTCTATAGCAATTAAATCTAATCTTATATGTAGCATTTCTATATCTCTATACAAAATACCAACATATCCAAATTGAAGTTGCTGTGCGCCAAAAACTTGCGTGTATGCGTGTCTCCGTGAAATTTCTGTCTGTCTTTCTTTGCTTCGGTTTCCTCTGTATACATATAATTAATTCAGCTGCTGGTTGTATAGTTAATGAAAAAACAACTCCAATTCCAGCCTCAGTCTCTCTCTCTCTCTCTCTCTCTCTCTCTCTCTCTCTATATATTTCATCAGCCGTCTCATTTTTTTCTTCATCTCTATATTTTTTTTCTCCACTGCATCTGTATATATGTGTATATATACAACATAAACTTTTAATCCAACTAAAAGTCTAAGTGGAGGCCAATTAATTCCAATGCCCAATTAAATTAATGTTTGCTTTCAAGTCCTCATTTCTTTCATGTAAATCAAGCTAGTCCTTGAGTCCACTTAATTGTGCAACCAATGCCAATTTAGTCCCTATACTTTGGATTTTACCATTTTTCATCACCTCTTGCTTCTTTCCTTCAATTCATTTTTCATTCATTGACTTTCAACTATTAAACATAAATACAACAATTTATAATATATTCTGTCAAAAGAACTATGAAATATCGTTTTTTAGGTCCTGAATAAGTGTATGAAATATACTTATCAATATTTCATATGAAAACAATATTATTTGAAAACTATACAAGACAACATATGACATACTTCACCAAAATTTGCAATATTAAAAATATTGACGTACAAGACATTGATAGCTTGATACAAGAATTTTCACTTATTGAAATCATTGAGAATAGCTGTACTCTTTTTCCTTCGTCAAATGTTGCCCTAATGAGTTTTATTGATAAGGTTTTAACGAGAAAATATTTTATTAATACAACTTTTTTGTACTCTTTTCTCAATTGTTGGTATTTTTGTCCCATCAGATTTTTGCCAACAATGTTTCAATAAAATAGTTATTGTGCAAATAATCATCAAAGGAGAAGTGTTGTAAATCTATAAGATAAATATTAATGATCACCTAGTCTTATCATCATGTATAGATAAGTTTTATCTAATTTAGAGAGTCTATTTTATTCCAATTGTAAATCTCATTTTGAACCTTATATATACGAGTCTTAATTCACAATAAAATATACAAGTTTATTGACATCTTTCTTTTGTTCTCTCTTTTCCTCTCTAGTTATAACATACGCTTGAGTTTTGACTTCATTATTTATTCTCTTTTCCTTAGTTTCATAACACGATTCAATATAAATAAACTCAAATATTTTAAAATAAATGTGAAGGACCAAGAAAAATGAGGGTCGGGCGATGATGTCGGGTCATCTAGCCTCAATTTGGGAAGAATTTTATAAATGGGTTAACTTTGAAATAAATATAAATAAGTGAAAGATAGGTGAATAGCATAGAGTCCATTATCAATTTATAAATAATTTATAAATTTATGAATCAGAGGCTTAATGAAGACTCAACATCACATGCTAATGGGTGAGAACTCGAAGTGGTGAATGTGACATGAATAATGGATTTTCTTAAATCTTTTTTTTTTTTACAAAATTGAAAATGGTCTTTATCATTCTATCTTCAATTCCATCAACATTTAATCGATTATTAGAGACTTATCGATCAAATGCCTTGGTTAGGTTAGTAATCGGACATGAAATTCGGTTAAAAACCTCTAGTCTAAGAATTTGATTCGTTGATATTCAATATTTCAACAAAATTAAAAATTTATAGTATAAAGCAATGTTGTTCGATCGAGCTTACTCAACATGCAATTAATGAAGTTCTCACAAACTTTATTCTTAGAGCATTGGTCTTGAGATAATTATGCATAGAATCTGGCTACTAGGCATGTTGATCTATTGTACGGAAAGATATGATATTTTCTATATTAATAAAAAGAGAATTAAGCTATTTATAAAAAAATTGTTGACAACTTTGTTGACTATTCATATGTTATCAAGATCCGTGCCGTTGATTTAAAAAATAATTTTTAAAATGGATGGTGTTTCCCGCCAACTCATGGTTGTCAACAAAGTTATCAACCATAATTGTACACGTAGCATGGTTTGTAGAAGGATAAGTATAATTCTCGTGCATAAGTCAACAAAATGGAGAAAGGTATTAACGGTTTCCAATGTTTTTTTATTTAACACAGAATGATGTAAACTGAGTCACACTAGATGAGGCTTGTGAGCCACGTGAAATTACGAAAACTATTAAATACTAGGCCTGGCCTAAATAAATGTTCTATGTAGATTGTGTAAATCTAACGAAACCTAAGATAGGTCGACACAAATTATTTTACATCCTACTAGCATTTCTATTTTAGTTCATTGTTGCATACAAACAAAATGGTTACTGATGTGTACAATTTTTGTATGACCCGACCACCTACGCCCTGATGCTCGAGGTCATGATAACCTCCAACACTCTCTTAGAGCCAGAACATACTCGAGTTTATGTGGTTTGGCTCGAGGTCATGATGACCTCGAGCTTTCTCCCTATGGCAAAACATCCTCAGGCTCGTATGAGTGAGCTCGAGCTCGGGTTTCAAGTTCTTGGACATCTCGTGTCCCTCACTATCATTTTCCTTTTCTTTCTATTAGGTCCCATAATCTAATAGGATTCTACCACTAGAGTTTTATGATTATCCAAATACCGTATCTCACAACTCCAATCAAATTACAGCTCTTAGGTATGGAAAGACTCTTAAGCATTTGACAAATCTTTAATCAAATATTGATATTCAATTGATTTATTTTTCTAGGAGTGCACCACTTAATCTTACTAGGAGTGTACGCTTTCGCATAAATTCTCTCTCTAACTTAAGTATTGGAGGGGCAACGATGACCCACCTCGACACCTTTGTTTCAGGTACTACAAGATTCTGTTTGTGCTCATCCTCAATCCTCAATCTCAAAAATCAACAAGTACTATTTTTGGTAGCATCAATGGCGCCATCTGTGGGAAACGCTACCAAAAACCATGGTTAATCCACGTTCAGGTCTTCCTCCAACAAGCTTATCCGCTCCAAACCCACCTCTTATTGTGGATTCCCCAATTCCTCAAGAGGCATAATCAGAAATACCAACGCCCCAACCAACAGTCATTACCGCAGGAGCATTCGAAGAGCTCTACCAACAAGTTGTCACATTAACTCAATTGCTAAGTCAAAGGAATTCGCATCCGGTACTAGCACCAGGACCACCACTACCAGGAAATTTTATGGCCAATGCTCGAGCTCGAGTTCCTCATCCTGCCTACGATATTGGTGGAACCGAAACCTTGGACATACCTCATATGGCCTCAACCTCATGGACTCAGGTGAACTTGCCAGAATCATATATGACGGGATTGCAGCTGGACCACTTCAGAATACCTTGGGAATAATAGCTTTCACCCCAATACTCCATTCACCCCGGATATACTATCATACCCATTACCAGACAGTTTCAAATACCCTCATATAAACGAGTACGATCGGATCACTAACCCCATCGATCACCTCAATATACACATGGATGTCATGAACTTACAGGTCGTACCAAACCCCATGATATGCAAAGCCTTTCCGTAAACCCTAACTAATGCTGCTAGGGATTGGTTCTCTACTCTAGAGCACAATTCCATTACCTCATTCTTAGATTTGGCTAACAAGGTCTCTACCTTCTTTAACCGATGCATCCATCATGGAGCTTCACCAAGGGCAAAATGGACCCCTACATGATTTCATGACACGGTTTAATGCATAAATGCTCCAGATACCCAACCTAATATTACAACTGTCTTCGTCCTTACATATGCAATAAGATGTGAAGCATTCAAGATGTCCTTGTCAAAAACCCCACCAAAATCAATGACCAAGCTTCTTACTTGAGGAGAAAAATACATAAATATGGAGGAAATGATGTACCCAAAGAAGACTGGCCCGACCACTGAAAGGCCCAAGCATAAGAAATAACAAGAATCAAGTCCACAACATGACCTTGCTCAAAGGAAGCAAAAGCAGGACATACAACCAACGTCATTTAAACATTTGAACACCTCCATGTCCAACATTTTGATAGAGATCAAGGACCTCGAGGAACTTAAATGGCCCTCGAGGATGCAGTCCTCTCCTTACACTAAAGATAAGAGCAAATATCGTAACTTTCATCGAGACCATGGGCATACCACAAAGACATACAAAGCCTTGGAGCGCGAAATCGAGTCTCTGATCAAGAAGGATTTCCTAGGAGCTTATGTCGGTCAAGACAAGTGTCCAAGGAATGATCATAACAATGGGAATACCTCAGAGGGCAGGGGCAATAATCGACCAACAATAGCCCCGATCAATGTCATTGTTTAATTGTTCAATGTCATACATCTAGAGTATAGGGTCTTCCATGTTTTTTCTTGGGTTTTCATACCCTACTTATTTTTATTATTTGATTGGTCAGGCATGCACGCCAATATTTAATTTCTAGTTAGGCCAAGTTAAGTTCAATTAAATATTTGTCGAGATCTTATCTTAATAAAGTTAATTTTCCATTTGTAAAAGCATTGCCCTGAGCAAGCACATCAAGCCTTGCCCCGTTCAAGCACCTCAAGTATTGTGTAATGCAAGCACAAAAATCATTTCCCAATGCAAGAATATAAAGTCTTGCCCAGTACAAGCACCTCTAGTCTTGCCCCGCGCAAGCACCTAAGCCATGCCCCAAGCAAGCACATCAAGATTTGCGCCACACGAGCACATAAAGTATTGCCCCTTGCCAACACCTCAAGCCTTGCCTCGAACAAGCACCTCAAGCTTTGTCATGTGCAAGCACCTCAAGCCTTGTCCCGAGCAAGCACATCAAGCCTTGCCCCGAGCAAGCATCTCAAGCCTTACCCCGAGCAAGCACATTAAGCTTTGCGAGTAAGCACATCAAGTCTTATCCCGAGCAAATGCCTCAAACCTTGCCTCCTACAAGCACCTCAACCTTATAACCTCGAAGGCTATAAAAACATCATATGTATAAATTTTAAAACAAGGTCGGGGTACAAACCCATTCATTTCAAATTTCAAATAAGGTTGGAAAATAAGGTAGGAGTCCAACCCTTTCATTTTAAAATTTTAAATAAGGTCGAGGTCCACTTCCATTCCTTCCAAATTTAAAACAATGTTTGGTACAAACCCTTCATTTTATATTTTTAATATAACTGGGACATGCTATCCTGATCTATGTGCTCATGGCATGATCATATTTATCTCTTGCCATGAGCATGCCTACGTCTTATCATGAACATGTATAATCATTGGCATGAGCATTCCTACTTTTAGGCACGATCATGCGACATGAAAATGCAAAATCCTTGACATGAGCATGTTTAGGCTTGAGCATGCTTATTTTTAAGCATGAGCATGCATACTTTTAGGTATGAACATGCTTAATCCTTAGTATGATCATGCCGATCTCTAGGCATGAGCATGCCTACCTCTTGGCATAAGCATACCTATTTTTAGGCATGAGCAAGCCTTTTTCTTGGCATGAGCATGTCTAATCTTTGGCTTGAGCATGCTTATTTCTAGGCATGAGCACGCCTACCTCTTGGCATGAACATGCATAATATTTGGCATGAGTATGTCAATTCCTTAGCATGAGCTTCCATACTCCTTGGCATGAGCTTGTGTACTCCTTGGCATGAGCATACCTATTTCTAGGCATGAGCATGCCTAATTGAACATGCTTATTTTTAGGCATGAGCATGCCCTCCTCTTAGCATGAATATGCCTAATCCTTGGCATGAGCTTGCCTATTTATTGACATGAGCATGCCTACTCCTTGGCATGATCATGCTGATCTCTGGGTATGAGCATGCCTATCTTTTGGCATGAGCATGCCTACCTCTTGACATAAACATGTCTAATCCTTGGCATGAGTATGCTTACTTTTAGGTATAGGCATGCCTAATCCTTGGCTTGAGCGTGCTTATCTCTAAGCATGAGCATGCCTAATCCCTAACTTGAGCGTGCCTATTTCTAAGCATGAGCATGCCTACCTCTGACATGTTCATTCCTAATATTTGGCATGAGTATGCCAATTCCTTGACATGAGCATGCCTACCTGTAGGCATGAACATGCCTTATTCTTGGCATAAGCCTCTTCAAGCATGAGCATGCCTATTCATTGGCTTGAGCATGCATATTCCTCATCATGAGCATACATATTTTTGAACCCGACTTACGTGTGCATCTCATTCCAAAAACTCGCACATTGCGCACGAGCTCCTAACATGGATGCAAGAGGACCTATGATGTGTACAATTTTTATATGACCCGAACAACCTACGACCTCATGCTTGAGAACAAAATAACCTCAAGCACTCTTATAGGGCCAGCACATCCTCGAATTTATGTGGTCGGGTTCGAGGTCATGATGATCTCAAGCTCTCTCCCTAGGCCAAAACATCATCGGGCTCGTATGAGTGAGCTCGAGCTCGGGCTTGAAGCCCTTGGATATCTCGTGTCCTTTACTATCATTTTCCCTCTCTTCCTATTAGGTTCCCTAATATAATGGACTCTACCACTAAAATTTTGTGCTTATTCAAACACTCTATCTCACAACTCCAATCAAATTACAGATCCTCGGTATGGAAAGACTCTCAAGCATTTCACAACTCTCTAATTAGATAAGGATGTTCAATTGATTTATCCTTCTAGGAGTGCACCACTTAATCCTACAAATAGTGTACTACCCACCTCTATAAATACAAGGTATTGGATCATTATTCAGGTACGTTTTTACATAATTTTCAACATATAGCATTTCACATAAATTCTCTCTCTAGCTTAAGTATCGGAGAGGCGACGATGACACACATACTCCTTTGTTTCAGGTACTGAAAGATTTTGTCTGTACTCATAAACAAGTACGATTTTTTATAGCATCAATTATCATCAAAACCAACAATAAAAAAGTTGTGCCAACTTGTTATTTTCTATTTAGATTTGGGCAAGCATTATTAACAAATGTAAAAGAAAAAAAACAAAGAGAAAAGATAAGTAGAAGGTACCGTTATTGCATTTCTTTTTCTTTTTCTTTTTCTTTTTCCTTTTAGGAACATAGTTTTGTCCAAAATTGTGAAAAACTTGGAAAAGTTAAAGGGTTGTTTTGTTAGTAATACGTGTACATTAAATCTAATAGGACATGACCAAGAATGTAATGTTATATCTTGAGATTTTGTTATGATCAGAATCTATCAACCATCAACTATCATAACAAATAATTCTGATAATATCAAAGTGTACATGCCAAAGGGTGCAGGAAACTACTTTGTTGTATCTTAATGCTCAAATTGATTTTTATTTTCGACAGTGCAAAGAAAAAAAAAATTTGCACGAGGGACATTGGTTATGTAAATTGTGATGTAGGTATTTAAAGAGCTGTTTATAGCTACAGGATATCTTGAAGTCTTGATTGAATTAAATAGGTAAAGTCATATAAAAATTTTGTCACTGTTTGATAGGGATTAAATATAGAATTTAATTTAAGTTAAAATCAATAATTAATTTTAATTATATATTTCATGGGATCCAAAACTTTTTGACCATACATTTTATCAACTTTTATCAAAATATACTAAAAATCTTATTTAATTCCCACTAAAATGGTCATATATATCTTTGCAAAATTTTTAATATTAATCCATAAATTAATATTCCAATAGCAAACTAACGTCGAAGATTTAAAAAAAGTTATGGTGGTCATCACTCTGAATCAATGTTAATTTTGACTAAATTTGAGATCGAATTAGATCAAATTAGTCGATTGACTTTACAAATAAAAAGTAAGAAAGTCGTTTACAACAAACTTAATATTTTACAAACTTTTTAACTAACAATTCATAATAAAACTTCTTTTTTTTTTCACAACATTTAGTCTTTAAAAATAATTTTCTGAAAACAAAACATTGAATTCACAACATATGACTAATTCTTGGAAAGACAAAAATAACATATTTGATCCACATTATTCTCAAAATTTATTTTTTTCAAAACTCATTTTCAACCACACTTTTTTCAATAAAATAATATTACACACAAATTAAAAACTTTTCATTATTTTTAACCATATATTTTCCATTATATCACATTATAAAATACATTTTTTTTCTAAAAAATTGTACGTCAAACACCCCATAAATTCGACTTGGTTGTTTCACAATGTATTCACGCATGTTAATTAAATAGAAAAAAAAAAAAAGATACATACACTGAATAGATGACCAAACGTCATATCTGCCAACCCCGTCCACCTACCCACCCGACCTTGGTTTTGCAATTAAGGAAAAGATCTTTCTCCTTAACGTGGCACAAATATACGGGGCCTGCCCTGGATACAATCTTCTAAAGGTCAAATATTCAGTACAAGAAAATTATTTATAAAAAAATCCCATTTAGCTCACCGAAAGGGACGATTCAGCAGGCCTCGTCGTATAATTTTGGGACACGTGTTTCGCCACATGATTGTTCTGTAGGACCCATCTGTCAGAATTTTAATTTCGGTTGTTCTGTTTCATTGAAATGCTTTTTTGAGTTTTTCCCTCTTTCGTATTGCAATAACAAAAAATAAAAAAAACTGGGATGGGTGGTTTATTCTTTGGTTGACATATAATAGTTTGTGTTTCTTTAGGAGTCTCTTGAGAAAAGAACCCTTTAGGTATATGTGTCAATAAAGCACTGTTTCTGAACGGTAAGCAACCTTTTTCAGACTGATTGAAATAGGATACGTGTTGCAGATATTCTGAGTAGAAACTTTTGACTGGTGCGATCAAAGGTTTGATTTTTAACACTTGGAGGTGTTTAGACATGAATAGTTTAAATCAAGATATACAATTGGGGTTTTTTTTTCTTTTTAACTTGAGAGAGTTCAAGATACCAACATTTCTGATTTCTGGGATTTTCTAATGACTTGTAAGTTTCATATTTCTGGTTTATTTGCTTTGTTTTAGCTTTACTAATTGGATTAAACAGATCAAGTTTTTACATCATGATTCAATTGCTTGATGAATCCTTTATGTAGAGGAAACTAAAAATAGAAATCAAGAAGATGCTAAGTGATGTCCAAGAATTTTCTTGTAGAAGTCTTTTGGAAATTGATTCCCTTTAATTGGAAGTTTTGATTTAGATTTTTAGTCGATCTCCATTTTTAAGTTTCCCTTCTCTTTAGTCTTTAGCATTGGGGTTTTACTGTTCTTTTATTATATTTTCCTGATTTATTGGAAACTTAATGTTGAATTGAGATCAATTTAATTCAGATATGAAACTCGGGAATTAACTTCTTTCTGGGGCTTAACATAACTGGTGAAAGAATAGAGGGAGTAATGGTGGATGAAATTTGTTTTGCCATATGAGCTAACAAATTGTGTTAAATCACTGGGACTAAGTTAATAACAAACACAAGAAGCTTCTTGTCAGAACCAGCAATGACTAAGATGCCTTTGGTACCTTTTACTCTTGAAAATAGAGGTATTAGCTCGAGTGATCCACAGAGTCGACTTGGTATCGGTATAGAGTCAATTTACGACGAATTTCAGGAAGGTGAGGGCAATTTGTTGTCGAGGACTAGGAAAAGTGGAACTTGTTTGATTTCTATTGATGCTATTATTCAGGAAGGCAAGGAAGATGATCAGGTGACACTCACTTGTGACCGATTCGGGGATGCCATATCTTCTAAATGTGTGACTAATGGTACCAGCAGCTTATGCATTCGGGAACGTGCAGTTCTGGAAGCTAATTCTGAGCCGATATCATTTGTTTCCGTAGATGAGAATGGGGATGTTGCTCATAACACTAAGAAACTTGTTTCTTGGGAATCGAATATGAAGTCAGAGATAACTAGTGATCTCGTTTCTGTCGGAGAAAATTGCGAGCCTAGGGGCATTGACGAATCTAAAAGGACATTTTCTGCTTCCCTTCTTGAGGTCCCTGAGGAAGTGAAAACGAGTTTGAATTTTCCTCCTCTTTGGGGATTAACATCTGCCCGTGGAAGGAGGCTGGAGATGGAAGATACTGTCATAGCTTTACCTCGGTTCTTTAGCATCCCTTCTCAACTGTTGACTGACAGACCAATTATGAATATCAGGCATCAAGATTTAGAAGCCCACTTCTTCGGAGTTTACGATGGACATGGGGGCCGGCAGGTCAATATTCCTTCGTTGTTTGTTGTTAATATTTCCTGGTTTTATTTCACTTCTCTTTCACTTCAGGTTTCCGTATCTGTTCTGTTTTCCAGAATACCTAGGTAATATGTATCTTTCTATGCATAGGTTGCTGAATATTGCCAGAAACGTTTTCATTTAGCTTTAGCCGAGGAGATTAATATTGCAAAAGAAAATTTGCGTAATGGAATTGATGATGATTGCAATCAGGAGGAGCAGTGGATGAAGGTCTTTCTGAATTGTTTCCGTAAAGTTGATGAGGAGGTTGGAGGATTCCACGGAGGAGATGGGGAAAGTGCTATGTTTGAACCTGTTGCTCCCGAGGCTGTTGGATCTACAGCTGTGGTTGCAATTCTTTGTCCAACCCATATCATTGTTGCAAATTGTGGTGATTCAAGGGCAGTCCTTTGTCGAGGGAAAGCACCCATGCCGTTGTCTACAGACCATAAGGTAAGAATCATATTTGTAGAGTATCGGTTTTTGATTATTTGTTAGACAAGGTCACCAAATATTTTAGTCATAGAATATTGCTGTGTATATTTATTATCGTTGAAGACAAAGTCAAAAAAAAAAGTTCGTCACCTCTCTAAAAACAGAGGCTTTTAGATGAAGTGTTTTTGACTAATTATTATAGCAGGCAAAGACTTTTGAGTTCAAGTCTTGCCATTTATGGTGTTGTATTAGTCCTTCAGTGAGAAAAATGAATCTGCTGTAGGTGAGAGGGCGTGTTGCAGACAATTTAAATAAATAAGTTTGTCCCCTCCTTCAAAGCTTGAGCTTTTAAATTAGATAGTCCAAAAATTATACGACTCTAGGATAGGACCGGGCTAGTAGAATGTTGTATGTCATCGTATAAAACATCTTTAATTTCCTTTGTCTTGCTACTCCTGTTTTCAGCCAAACAGAGAAGACGAATACATGAGGATTGAGGCTGCAGGAGGCAAGGTCATTAATTGGGATGGTTATCGTGTTTCAGCAATGCTTGCAGTGTCAAGATCCATAGGTATGTTGATAACTGTATTTGAAATGTGGTATTTTGATGACCTGGTTTTCTAAAAACTCTGCAGAAATTCCTACACGTTATGTTAGTGAAGATGATATACAGTGGATTATGGACGAGTAGCAAGACTTCCTAGTGGTAGTACTAACTATGCTCAAGAGGGTTTTGAATGTAGCATCCAAAAATTTGTGCTAGTTTATTACCAATTTTCCAATTCTAACTGTTAATTTTAATATCGTCCATATTTTGGCCATGTGCCATATTGTACTTGTTTAAATATATTATCAGGTGGTGTGGATAAATTATCCACTTGTATCCTATTTTGCATTTTGATAAACTCGGATTTGTAAAAACGGTAACCAAAAATCTGGTATTTATCAAGCCATTATGATGGTTGCTTTGTTATCTTCATTGTTTTGTGATTTAATATGGGAGTTTTTCTGAAATTTTTGTAAGCTGCAGGGGATAGATATTTGAAACCCTATGTGATAGCAGATCCAGAAATCATGTTTGTTCCTCGAGCAAAAGAAGATGATTGCCTTGTTCTAGCTACTGACGGTCTATGGGATGTTTTGACAAATGAGGAGGCTTGTGATTTGGCGCGAAGGAGGATTCTACTGTGGCACAAAAAGAATGGACCCATCCTGTCTAAAGAGAGAGGTGAAGAGGTTGATCCGGCAGCTCAGGATGCAGCAGAATACCTCTCGAAGCTTGCTTTTCAGAGGGGAAGCAAGGATAATATATCAGTGATTGTAGTGGATTTGAAAGCTCAAAGGAAGTTCAAAAAGAAGTTAGGGTAATCTATTCTTGCTGTTACTTCTTGTTGACGAGTATAGCTGGAAATCTCATGTAGTTTGAAAAATCATGTTTCGGAGCTTTAGCTTCAGAGTCTGCACAGGCTAACTTTGTAGACAGATGGTTATGGATATGTCTTGTGTCTAATAAAAGAGCATATATTGAAGTCATCTCACTAAGAGATTCGCTAATTAATATTCTGATTGGATTTCCTTGCATTCATAGTGCAGAAAAATCTGTTCTTTGAGATTTTAGGCTCATACTTTAGTACTCAATTACTGATAACAAGAATACAAGCTGAACTCAGAGCCTGAGCTGACTTCCTCTACAACTATTAAGAGACATTTACTCTCCAGGAGCTTATGAAAACTAGCGGTATTTTTAAACCTGGCTTGGATATGAACCCAGAAATGGTAAAGGGTCAAATGCCAAAAGGTTGTATAATGTAAAAGATGTTCATAACAACATGATACGTCATATTTAGATGTTGAATCACTTCTTTGGAAGTTATTCTCTATTTTTTGTCTTACAGTATCAACCAACCGAACCATTTTCAAAGTATCGTATGAGCATCTAAATCTGGATTTCTGCATCAGAATTTTTATGTTGGATTGGCCGGGATGATCCAATTTTCCAAATAAGTCTAGTTAGGCAGGAAAAAAATGCATGATCGTGGAGAATTATTAGCAAATGTCTTATTTCTCATATCCTTATTCTTGATCAGGTTCATCTTTAATTTTGAACATGTCAATTCACAATTCTGCTACAAAGAGGGACTTAATATAGTCCCACAGATGGATAGAGACTAAAAAGAAATGAAACTACAGTTACCCATAAATCACATAAGATGAAAACAGATTCTTACTGAAACAAACAATAAAACTTTGTATGCAGATCCATTGCGATGTACATGTACAAATATATAGCTGTTAATATCTCGGGAAAAGTAGTTTATTTTCAATAGTATGCACTGTACTAGTATCCCGTGCTTATTGCTACTATCCCTTTCGAAATTTTTTCTGTACCATAGTCAAGACGATCCGAGTAAGAAGAATATTTCAGGATTCTACAATGTTGAAGGAGAATTTGGATAGTAGCTGTGGAACCCCTGAAATTATCGGTCCATAGGCCTACAGAATACAGCATTTTAACATATCAAGGCTCAGTGAGAAAATATTCGAGCATATGAAGGTTTAAAGAGGAAATTTCCCTGTACAGACGGTTTAGGAGAGTGAAAATTGGCACCGATGTTTCAAGTCATACCTTGTGATTATCATGAATCTCGCACAATGGAACTGCGAGAAGTTTTAAGTTCTTTGGTACAATGAATCTCCGACTGGGGGGCAGCTTGACGAGAAAGAGTTTTGTGCACTCCTACAATGACATGCGCTATGTAATCAATATCTATGAGCTAACAGAACATGAAAGAACTTGAAAATTCTTTCAGAATCACCTTAGGCCTTGTAATGTTTGGTGGCAAATATGGATACAGCAACGTTTCAAAGTCAGGTTTCCAGCACATTCCAAGACACTCTCCAACCTAAAATTATAAACCAGGCTTTTGAACAAATTGCAACTAAGCAAGCCAAAATGTCACGAGCAATTTTTATACGTACTTCCCATTCCGGCCCACGACCATTTTCACCTACAGATAACTTGCTCGAGAGCTTGCGTTTCAAGCAGTCGATATCTGTAGCATAGGAGAAAGAGGATCTTTTAAACCTTGCTTAACATGTCCACCATATTCAAAGGTCTTTTTAGCCATTAACAAAAAAATCTCACGAGAGCAACTAACCTGATTCACCTGGTCTTAAGCGACCACCTGGCAGTTTAAATATGGAGTTATTTACTTGCAGTACAAAGAGATGCGGGTGTTTGAACAGTTCCACCTGTAACAAGAACTGTCAATAATTCTCAAGGTAAATCTATAAACAATGTTCTAAGCAATAAATAATCTATAATCAAGTAAAAATGTGTCGTAAACCAGGAAAAGGAGAAGTAGAAATTCAGAAATTGATAATTCATGTCCAAAGTCCAACAAGGAAACATAGAACAGATTGCAGGACAATCATTTAAACTTAGAGGACTAATGTAACTTATGAAACTGAGGGTCAATGAATAAAGTACAATTGGTAATAGAACTAGTAACGAGTATTATTTCTATGAGATGAATAATATATATAATGCAACACTTCTTCACGATGGATCCCTTTTGTTGTCGTTATAGTCTGGTTGGTTCTTTTGCTGACAAATAAATATTCTAATTTGGTGGTCTGCGGCTTCATGTCATAGATATGAAACAAATTAAGCAATAGAATCGAACAATGTATATACCTAAGCGTGCATATAGGTATGGATATTACCTAAAGTGTTTTACAAGCATGTTTGGGATGTGTACCTTATCAATTAGCAATAGTTGTTCAAGGACATACACCCAATAACTTATATTTGGGCAATTTAAAGGCCAAAGCTCAAAGGCAATTTAGGCTCTTCAATTACATCTGCTGATTGAAGGAGTCTAATAAGCCCTTAGGGGCAACCTAAAGACAAATGCTACACCCGTGGTTGATGACCTATTCGGTCAACTGGATTTGCTTGCATAGCATTATTCCATACTAATACTTCACAGAACAAGATGCAGAGGGGGAAAAAAATACTTGGATGAGAAATACCATCTGTAAATTATTGGATTTCAAATATTACCAACAGGCAAGAAGGAAATAAGTCAATCATGACTTTCTATCGGGCACAAAGGAAATGAGAGTCTATTTCTTACATTTTTCAATGCGGTCGATGTTCAAACTAACTACTAGACCAATTTGCGACCAAGAAAGAACTGCTAGACCATTTAATACATAATTATTTATGCATTTCGTTCAGTATTTTATCAATTTTTTTATACAAAACTTCCACCTAGACCAAATCCTTTTTGCATGTGACTAGTCCACCAATAATAAGTTAAAACATGGCAAATCTAGGAAAACATATCTTCTGAAGGACCTGTTAGGTTTTTACTAAGGAAAAACTCTTACCACTTTTTAGAGTTAAAATAAGGAATGTCAACTTTAAGCACGATCCTTTAACAAATTAAAATTTATGTTTTTCATAATTTATATAGCTTAATATGGTAGAGAGTTTAGGAACTAAAATGGATTTTGAAGTAAACTCTTAGATCCATTGGATAATTGTCATTAGAAATATAAAAGAGATGATGATTCCTTGAAGCCTCCTAGTACTTGGATTATCTCTGTTTAAGCACATAAAATGTGAGGATGCTAAAGAAACCAAATGGCCTGAATATCAGGTCAGTAACTGAATTTGTTATGTTAAAGGCAGAGCAAATTGACGAACAGATGGTTCATGCCTAATGTGCAAAATCACTGAAGAGTGTAGTGGACATGGATCTGATACTCGGAACTAATATAATTTATCAAAAATAAAGGTCAATGAAGTAACTACATCTTATAATGGGGACAATTATCATATTTTTGCTTTAATAAAAGGAAAAATGCTATAGTACTTAACCAGCAATTCATTATGATGCATCCGCATTGACATTATTGCGGCTTAGTGCATTCTTTAGCACAGGCAAACGAATATCAACCTTGCGACTTGTATATGAAACTAAACTTAAGTAACAAAAATCACACTAAGTACTGCAACACTGGCATTCATAATCATGGCTTCATGTCAACTTCATACACAATGGGATATTAGTTAATCTATTTTTTGCCATTAGACCATTGCATAGTATCACATCAAATTAAAGACAGAAAAAAACACTAAAGTTCAATAAGCTCAACACTGAAACCTAAAATGCAGAAGCAGATCTCAGCTAAATCTAAGAAAAGGTAAAGTAATTTTAGAAACATTTACCCTGATCAAGAATCAGCAGTTGTCCAAATGACAAAAGCCTGACCAAACTAAATCAGAAAGTTATGTTTTGGAATTCAGAGGCTGAAGCTCAATAAGATATTCACAAAACATGACTCCAACAACATTCGACATCAGGGGCTGCCTTTTGAGATATTAGGTACGCCCGCTGCGGTTGACCTATTGATCAACTAATCTTTTTCGCAAAGCATCATTACATACTGATAAATTTATTTAGGGGGAGTTTGAGCCCATTATTTTTTAAGAATGTACTTTAGAATAGAAGATTGATGGTGAATGTGTGGTCAAAAAGAAGGAAATTTTTTGATTTACGTGTAATATTATTTATTGAAAAATGTGTGGTTGAAAAGAAGAGAATGAAAAATGTATTTTGGGAAAAATGGGAATCAAACATTATCTTAGTCGAAAAAATTCAGTATCCATAGTATTTTGGGTTATATAAATTGATTCAAAACCTGGGCTTGAAAACCAGCGGCCAGTAATATCCTTCAATTGTGCCAGAAACATTATTTCACCATTTCTAACACTATCTTTGCACAAACAAATTACTAAGCATAATTCTCAAATCAAGAAGCCCTCTTTAACAAGTCATATCAGATATTCAGTTTCCACACAGAACAATATGTAAACATCAATAATAATAAGGAAGAGAGGAAAACTGACCACAATTACAGCTGCCACACAGTTCCTCATTCCATAGGCATCATAACTGGGAGGAAAACAATCAAAGTAAGAATATAAAGAAAGAAACCAGAAAACCGCCCTTTACAATAAAGATAAAAATCAACATACTTGGCTTTCATACGAAGGACACGATCATATAAAGTCTCGTTCTTTAATGGGGTGGTTTCTTTAGAGCCAAAATAGTAACAGCTGAGTGGGTAAATATCAAGAACCTCACTTTCACTACGCCTAATCTGATGGCTGCCAACATTTTCTGACGTAATTTGAGCATCCATATTCAAGAATTCAGAGGAAATGAAACTAAACTGCAGTTGGGAATTGAGGGAAAAGTTAAGAAGGTGGAAGAATATATAAGAAAAAAAGTAGAATTGCAGTGAGAAAGAAAAGCAACGTGGCTGTTCCACAGAGAAATGGAGGCCTGAATTTGGTCAAAAAGAATCGAATTGTAGATTAGATAATACGGCTGGGCCCGGGATTAGCATCTGTTTTGCAGTCATTAGTGCACCAAAGCCACCCATCTTCTTCATTTTATTAATAATATGTAAATCAAAATCATGCAGAAACACAATAAGAGGTTTCCCCTACCTATTCAAACCTTTTCAGAAAGTTAAAAACAGTTACGTGCCATGAGAAAGGAAGCGGTGGGCTATTCAGCTCGAGCCAATTCAAAAATCGGTCCCACTCCAGCCATCTAAGCCCAGTTGGTAACCTTTAATTTAATTTATTTATTTCTCGTACTCAATTTTAACCACACATTTACCCAATAAAATATTTTACACGTAAATCTATTTTTTTTACTTTTTAACCGCACATTTTTCAAAAATACTATTCAAAATATAATTTTTTTTCAAATTAAAGACCACCAAACAGACGCTAAATGAGTAAATGTGGGTCATTCTAATTTCATACTCACCGACTAATTTAATGCAAAACAATCTAACATTGCACTATTTTTAGTATCTAGCAACACTAAATTACATCTTCATAACTTTGGGAGAAGATGTGTCTCATCATGAAGGGATAGTAATGACCATGCTTGGGCAACTGTTTTACAAATATCTTCACGAAATCTTGAGAAAATAAGTGGAGATTGAAACATATCCTTGTAGAAAGTCGGTAATTAGATGACAAAGGAGTGAGAAGGTGTTACGATCTAGCTCATTTAGGAGTGAGATTTGATAAAATAGGCTTGCAAAAATTTGTTGAAGCTTCACTATTCCCTATGATTGAATTTGAGCATTTCCTATGCAATAGCACTCACATCTTGCTAAACTTGTAAACATAAATTTTCATGTTACTATAATATTATATTGTTGCGTGACAATAAAAATTCTTTTACCGTTCTTAAAAAAATTAATCCAAAATTCTTCAAACATTAAAAGTTACTAAAAATTACTTTTTTATTCGATCAAAGTCATATATTAATTCCATTTATACATTCATAGTTACTATACGTATACGTTCCACACAATTTGTGAGATCCACTATTATTACTCCTAAAAAATTACTAACTGAACACTCTTTAATAAGATTAAATTTGTTAATTTGTAGACTTCTTGCTCTCCTAGGTTAAATGACGACTTTTATACATATCGATCCCAAGGTACTGAAATTCCTTGTCATATAAGTTTCAACTCACAAAGAAGGTATTCGAATCGGCATAATCTCGAAAGTAGGTTTGATGAAATAGACATATATGTGATGATGCAAAAGAAATGTAGCTGGATAAATTTAGCTCATGTTCGGTACCGATTAAAATTTAGATTTAAATTAAAGTCGATAATTAATTTAAATCCCATATTTTATGGATCCTACAACTTTTTAACCACGTATTTTATCAATTTTTATCAAAATTTACTAAAAATCATATTTTAGTTCCCACCAAATAGGGGCTTAGAAAGACTCTGTGACGCATCACTATTCCCTGGTTTGGTTTCGAACTTTTCAGGTGTAGTTTAGGTGAAATACAACCCACCCATATCGTGCTAAAGTGAAAAACACAACTGTCACTATTTTAAAATGCAATATTGCGTCGCAATAGAAAAGCTTTTAATATTCTTTAAAAACTAATCCTGAACAAAAGAACAGATGAAATTTGTAAATTTTACGCTAAACTCTCCTAGATGAAACGTATATTTTGTTACTACCTTTTTTGGATTTTTAATCACAATAGATATTTTAAAAAATTAAACAGATACAACCCGAGGAAGGACCAAAGGAAGGAATCAATGACTCATCGGTGGGTAGATTGATTTTGATTGATTGCATTTGCTTATAATAAGGCCCTGTTTGATTGGATGGATTTTTCATGGAAAATAGATATTTTATATTTTCCAACTTTTGCAGTGTTTGATAGGCTAAATTTTTTCAAGAAAATATTTTCCAACTTTTCAAATTTTCCACCTTTTGGAGGAAAACATTTTCTTGATTTTTTGGTTGGAAAATATTTTCTAGGTTGGTTGGTTGGCTTTTTTTTTTTTGCAATTAGAACAAATTCTAGACTCAATGGTAGGAAAAATTATCACTTTCATGGACAATTTT
The DNA here is from genome assembly GCA_903798385.1 of Fraxinus cuspidata. Lineage (NCBI taxonomy): Eukaryota > Viridiplantae > Streptophyta > Magnoliopsida > Lamiales > Oleaceae > Fraxinus > Fraxinus cuspidata. Next base: position 28,802 of record CAIGRP010001848.1, read on the forward strand.
CATAAAAAACGAAGCCAAACGGACACCAAACTTTCAATATTTTCCATGAAAAATTATACCAATCAAACACAATTAATTACAATTCNTCTAGATCCAATAGTAGGAAAAATTATCACTTTAATGGACAATTTTCATAAAAACGAAGCCAAACGGACACCAAACTTTCAATATTTTCCATGAAAAATTATACCAATCAAACACAATTAATTACAATTCTCAGTAAAACAATTTCTAGGCAATTCAATTTCCTGAAATTCATTTTCTTTCCACGCATTTTCCACCTTCGCAATCAAACGGACCCTAAGTGTAGCAGTAATTAATTCTGTTAATTACACCTTGATAGTCTTTCGTCTTTTCTACTACTCTTTACCTCCTAAATTTGAACTGTTACCAAAATTCATTTCCATAAATATCAATTCCCAGTTCTTCCTTTCCCAGAGGTAAGTTTTAAAAAAAAAAAAAACTTACTTTTATTCGTTTTACGTTAATCTTGTTATGTTTATCGAATAAATTTTGAAATTTATTTGTTTCTTATGCCATCATTTCAGTTTGTTGATTTATTATATGGGTTTTACGTTACTGTATTAATGTAGGGTAATAGTCCATGCTATGTGTACAAAGGCGTGTACATAGGGGTTGACATAACGTGAGTGGGGTGAACCACATATAGGGGTTGACATAATGTGACTGGGGTGGGTCCATACTCTATTTAGCTGAGCGTAAAGATATTTGTACATAATTTAATGTATCAAATTGTTTATCTCCTCTCACGTGCACGCGGGCCTTGCTTGAATAAAAAAATCTCAAGATGTGGTCCCCACCCCCTTATTGTGAGTAGTTGGTAAGAGATTATGTAAAAAATTCGATACATGAGGCATGGTCCTTTTGCTGAACTAGTGTCGGGATTTATGTACAATCGTTGTTGTGAAGAAATTTGTCAGATAAGCTCCTCCATTAACGTCATCAAGAATTTATATCTACATCAAAAATCTTGTCCATACATGAAGAATATGACATAAAATGAATTTCTAAGACTCATAACTCTCTGTTTCCTCATGTTCTGAGATTTTTACCATTTTAGAGTTAGCCATTTGAAATTCTTGAAATTTTGGGTATAGCAGCAATATCCTAAATTCAGAGTTCTGTTTTATTTTGTGAAGCAGGCAGGCTTGTGGCGACAGTGGACGGGTCGAGACTAATTAGCTCCCAAGAAGTCCCCATTAATCAGAGCAATTCACTTGAATTTTGCTTTTGCCTTTGGTTAATTGTAACCTATGCTTCACACTTTATATGGATCAGATTATCAGCTTGAGTTTCGTTGTTGCCTTGGCTTTAATAAGTAGCGTATGATTTTCATACTTGAAATCGAACTTTTTTAGCACAAGCAGTTTTTGTACATTCTTTTACTCTAATTTTTGTACGTAACAACTAGTGTAGGACCTCATGATGAAAATTGATTTTCAAGATTTGCCTGCCGAGCAATCACTGTGTCCTGCATTTTGCTTGAAGGACTTTCATTACCTCTGTGCTAGACAAACTAATAATGCAGAGAAAGTCAATGCATTAAAACCTAAGCTTCCCTCCGCAAGCAATCGATATACTCAATAAGTAATTTACCATCTGGTTAGCTTTATCATGTCTATATATTCACCATCAACTGTGTATGCATGGAAAGAGAGATGTCATGTTATTTTGAAATTACAGAAAGAGTAAGGACTTAGTTTTCTTGTAGGGGTTCTTTGTTAAAAGGCATGGTCAATCAATGTTGTTGGAAGAAAAGCCTTTCTCAATCTTTATTGATCAAATAGCCTCAGTTTAAAAAAACAATAAATAAAAGGTATAAAAAGTCTAATATATCCCTACTATGAAAAGACCCAAATACCCTTTCAATCCAATTAAATTCCACAATTCATCTCCAATTGTAGAAACGTGATATCCGTCTCCTTAGCTTGCTATTCCCAAAA